>JAJOZX010000796.1:700000-772500 GCA_023014485.1 Bathynomus jamesi
ACAAGGCTCGAAGGAAAAGATAAAAAAACTTTCTTTGACTGTAGTTTACTTCCAAAATGTACATCTGAAAACGAAAGACCTCTTGTCCCTCTCATTTCAGATTTATAACTTATAATCATGTGTGTCATGTTGTGTATAAATTATCTCGTATGTGCCCATGTACTTTGTGTTGTACTAATAACCATATAATAACCATATATAAATATAAAAACACTGTACGAATTGGAAACGACGTAATGTACTTTAATAAAATTGTAATTAAATGTAATAATTTAATATAACGTAATGTACTTTAATAACGATAATTAACGATAATAAGCGAATGTGAATTAATTGGTAATTGTAATCGTAATTGTAGTGAACCAGAATTACAACGTACTCAATGATGTACTTAGATTGTACTTATGTACTACTACGAAATTATATCGCCTTCAGAAATGAATACTCGGCGAAAATACGATCAGTTTTAATTTTTTTTTTTTAATTTTTTTTTGGAATCTTTCATCTGATCATGTGTTTAAAAGGGGGGAACCTATCCTTCAACTGCATTCCCCCAACATTGAGACTTATATGATACATGTAATTGTAAAATGAACTTCACTCTTCTTTGGTCACTAATACGAGACTCCCTTGTTAGCAGCCTCGCTGCGAGGAGGGGCCAGATGCCTATGGCCTCCTTAATTTTTAGATTTCTGTCTGAACCATGGTCGCAAGAGGACGAACCTCTACCCCTTTAAATTCAGAGCACTCCCTGTACATTTTGGAAGTAAACTACAGTCAAAGAAAGTATTTTTATCTTTTCCTTCGAGCCTCGTTCTCTTCAGGAACTTAAATCAGTCAAATTCCTCGATACGATATAAGACGAATCCGGGAATCTTCAGAGAATTTTAGTAAGTCTACCAGTGTCCTCCGAGCCACTATAGAAGAACTCGGAGAGTAATATAGAAGAAAACTACTACAAGTCACACATCCGTTGCTGCCACCTAACTAGAACCCCCGTCGACTTCGAACCGACTCAGGGCCATAAAAGAATAGGATCTTATAACAGTGGCAACCCTGTAGCTAGGATCTTATAATATTGGCGACCCTTTAACCAGGATAAGAAACTAACGACCCCTGCATCCAGGATTCTTCCAGTCTTCCAGACCATGGATATCGAAGCAACCATAAGCACATAGAAGATGAGGATTTTAACAAGAGGATTTTAACAAGTGGCCACTCTTTGGCCAGAATAGAAATTACCCTGCATCAGGATAAAACCAGTTGAGCGGCGTGTCACGACTTCTAGTTCGCAACATCCACCCTTGAACCGGTGTCACGACTCCAAATTCTCCACGCCTAGTTTTCATCCAAGAACAAGTAGCCAGCAAGACACGTCTTCATGAGACGTCTTTAAGGATTTCGCCTTAGAAATTTTGTTAAGTACAGAGTTCGGTTTTTTTAAGTAATTTATAAACACTTGAAAAGTCAGTATTATTAAACGTTAATAATGAGTATCAAGCCAGAATTTACAACACAGTGAACATTTCAGACACCAGTGATACATTTTTTTTAGTGAAACGGTAATTTTCACAGAGTTAAAATCAGAGTTAAAAGTCACAGAAGTTAATAGTCAAAGAAGTTAATAGTCACAGAAGTTAATAGTCACAGAATTAATGTCACAGAATTAATGTCACAGAATTAATGTCGCAGAATTAATGTCACAGAATTAATGTCACAGAATTAATGTCACACAATTAATTTCAGAGAGTTAATTTCAGAGAGTTAATTTCAGTTATTTTCACTGTTATAGTTAGTATAGAATAATTTTATGTTATGTACCAAACATAATATTACTGTACCTTCGCGTATATTCGCGTGAAATGTTTACATTTTTTATTTTTGTTTACAATTTTTTTCAAATTATTGAATTGATTTGACTTGCAAATTAAGAAAGAGAGAGTTTATTGAGAGTTTATAGATATAGAGATACTTGAAGCAGTTTCAAGTTGCAGTTTCAGTTTTCAGTTTCAGTTGGTTGCATCCAAGAGGGACAACCAAACCCCAGAGATTTATAGAGATACTTGAAGCAGTTTCAAGTTCCAGTTTCAGTTTTCAGATTCAGTTGGTTGTATCCAAGAGGGACAACCAAACCCCAGAGAGATATATACTTGATAGCAGTTCAAGTAAGTCGGTTGCAACAGGAGGAACAACCAAACCCCAGAGATTAATAGTCTTCACTTGATAGCAGTTCAAGTGCAAGTCAGTTTCATTTTCAGTAGACTCCACTTGATAGAGTTCAAGTGCAGTCAATTTCAGTCAGTTCAGTTTGAAGATACTTGATAGAGTTCAAGTCAGACAGTTTCAGTTTCAAGATACTTGATAGAGTTCAAGCCAGAAGTTTCATTTTCAGTTGCAAGTCAGTTTCAATTTCAAGTCTCAGTCAGTTTCAAGTCTCAGTCAGATTCAAGTCATTCAGTCAGTTAGTCAATTTCAAGTTTGAAGTCAGTTTCAGTCAGTTTTGAAGTCAGTTTCAGTCAGTTTTGAAGCAGTTTCAGTCAGTTTTAAGTCAGTTTAAGTCAGTCAGTCAGTTCAAGTCAGTCAGTCAGTTTGAAGTCAGTCAGTTTGAAGTCAGTCAGTTTTAAGTCAGTCAGTTTAAGTCAATCAGTCAGTTGCATGAAAGTTGTAGTCAATTTCAAGAAAGTTGTAGTCAATTTAAAGAAAGTTGTAGTCAATTTCAAGAAAGTTGTATTCAGTTGTAGTCAGTCCTAAAACAGTTGTAGTCAGTTCCCAGTCAGTTCAAATTCAGTTTTGAATTCCCAAGTCAGTTTTGAAGTCCCAAGTCAGTTTTGAAGTCCCACGTCAGTTTTGAAGTCCTAAGTCATTTCAATGCAGTCAATTGAATTAAACTTTTGTTTTTTGTTTTTTAAAAGAATTTAATTCAACCTTTTTTTTTGTGTAAATGAGAATTAAATTCAACCTGAATTGACCGGTTTGCGTCTTTAGTTTAACCTTTTTTTATGTTTGTAAGAAGGAAATTGACCGATTTGCCTTTTCTTTTCGTGCCATTGTTGCGTATATAAATATATAGGTAAAATGACATATTTTATTGCTTGCAACCAAAACCGTTTTTACAAATGTTTGTAACGATTTTTATAATTATTGTGATTATATGATGACAGTAATAGTGTAATAATTAATCGATCATGTACCTAATTTATCCTGCTCTGTACGGTCGGGAAATTTACCCGTACGACCACACATACCCTAAATTTCAGTTGTTTTTTAATTTTTTTTGTAATTTATTTTTAATTAAACTTCTACACAATAAAACATATGTATTTATCTATGTGCAAACAAGTTTTCAGACTAAAATATCAAATAATTCAAATTCTATCAACATTTAACGAAAGAGTATGATTTTTCTACTTAACATGCAAAAATTATCAAACTTTTTTAATATTCTTTTTTATATAAAAATAATTTTTAATGTAAAATTTACCTGATATTATTAAAAAAATTGTTCGAAATAATTTCCTTCCATTTCAATAATTTTTTTTTATTCTTGGCCGAAATTCATCTGTAGTTCGATTTATTTTTATTTTTAAGAATGTTATATATTTAGTTCATTAAAATCTGTAATTGATTTCTATTTTTAATTTGTATTTTTCATTTTCTTTGTTCAATTAATATTGAGTAATTATCGTTAAATTACACAGCTCAACAAAAAAAAATTTTTGTTTCGTTGCCTAGGAAATTCGTACGAATTTAGGGTATTTTGGGGTTGCTGAATTCCAAAATGAAAGTAGTTTTTCCGATTTGGCTCTAGTTCTTGAGATAATGAATACCCTCAATTAATAGGAAACGTAACCATAACGCGTGCATATGGGAAACTACCGGAACATTCTAGATGGTGAGACCGAATAAAATGCCATTATGTATTTCATGTGTTTATTTTTGTATGATTTGAGACAATTTCAATGCGATTTGTAAGTAGGCTCCGCCTGAACATTAAATTTTTTGCATTTTTACGTGTTTCAATGGGGTACCAATTATCTCATAAATTAGAGCCAATCTAGCAAAACCGATGTCATATTCGGAATCAGCACCACAAAGTTACCCCAAAATCACTCTAATATGATTGGCAATAAAATGAGTGTTGACCAGTGTTATTATTATACCATTTGTAAGGTATCAAACGAAAATTATAGTCAATTTGACACTATGGCTAATGAATGTTAATAGTCGAATTTAATTGTGTGTCGAAATTCAATTTGAATACCGTCAGATTTACTTTCATTAATTGTAAGTTCTTCTAAGTGCGTTTTGTTTATTACCTTAATACATTTAACTGATTTAATTAAATACTTAAATACTACTTTGAACTTAAAAGATTCTATAACCCTACTCTCAATTTAAATTATTATATAACTTCGTTAATTCGAAAACCTCCCGAATTCTCACACACACATGTATGCACACTATATATACTATATACACAAACCTTATGCTAAAATAATTGGATATCACAATAAACTATTTCATTGCGTGTAAGTGCTAACTATGCTATTTAATCGTAATCATTTTTGCTTTCTATATATATCTTGCTGATGCATTTATTCAGTTACCGGTAATTTAACAATCCTCTAAGCAAATCTGTCTCTCAAAATTATGATACACACTTTGTACCTAGTACACACCAATACACACTAGACCACAGGTCTATATATCATCCATTACGTAATTCGATGTTTACTTACAATAGTCAATAAAACTAGTTTATAGATTGTACGATCATGGTAACTTTGAAAATTCCTGAACTTTAAAATTTATATTTTTCCCTTTTACCCACTATTCATTATGTATGTAATTTTTCCCACAGAAAATAAATTTTGGTTAAAAATTAACCAGAATTAAAACTTTCGTTGAAAATTTAAAACTATCATTGATTGTTTAAATTAAAGTGTTGTCTAAAATTAGATTTCATTTTCTATTTACTGCTTATTACAATGTACAGTAAATTGAAAATCAAATCTAATTTTAGACAACACTTTGATTTAAATAATCAATGAATGTTTTAAATTTTCAACAAAATTTTTAATTCTGTCTAATTTTTAACAAAAATTTCCACAGCATAAGTCGGGGTGGTTAAGTTACAACTTAACCACCCCGACTTATGCTGTGGAAATAAATTTGTAATTATGAAAACCATTGTCATCATCTAGTTTGAATTAGTTGGGATGTTATATTAATTGTATTGTACTGTATTAATTTTATTATATTATTGTATTAATTACCATTTTAGAGGTGGGAACACTGTAGAAATGAACAATGAATAATCTATATTCATTTTTACATGAGGAGCCAAAGTCGCGTGATGCGATTTTGGGTAAAAAATTTATTTGTTGCTTTCTATTTTTGTTTGTGTCACAACCCTACGATCTACCATTTCTATGGTTTGGTCGTGTCCATATTTCCATTTTTATTTGTTATAGGATTTGTTATAGTTGATTGTGGTTGTCTTGCATCTCACCTTCGTCCCTAGATTATGCATGCACATTGCATATAACAGGATTGGGAACCCGTAGTTGTGCTTCTTATTCCTTGATACCCACTCTTTATCTTTAATTCGTTTCTTTTAGGTCCTCCCAAATAATGACTTAAAGTTACACTGTACGTAGAACAGGGTTTGAATGGCTGTGACGTCATAAAGTAGCTTAATTCCCTTCACATTTTCCCGTTATTAATTTCCCTGCATCATATCTCTAGTATTCAATATATGAAAATTCTTTAACATAATAATAAAAACTGTGCACTCTATAAGTAGAAATGTAACTCTTATTCGACCATATTCCCCACCCCCCATACGTCCATATCTTATCTTGACCATTGTCCTATATCAGTTTTATTAAATATTCATTTTGCTCGTGTCAGTCTACGAAATGCAAACTTTATGCATTCGTTCGAAATCATCGAAATACGTTCTCGTGTATTATCTTTTTATTTTTTTTACTTTTTATTTTTAATTATTTCTCCTCCCGCAATGAACTCGAAAATGCTGAGGCAAGTGATCACATTCCGCTCATCGCAGCATAAATCGAACATTTGAAAACGAAAGACCTCTTGTCCCTCTGATTTCAGATTTATAACTTATAATCAAGTGTGTCATGTTGTGTATAAATTATCTCGTATGTGCCCATATACTTTGTGTTGTACTAATAACCATATATAATAACCATATATAAATATAAAAACACTGTACTAATTGTAAACGACGTAATGTACTTTAATAAAATTGTAATTAAATGTAATAATTCAATATAATATAATGTACTTTAATAACGATAATTAACGATAATAAGCGAATGTGAATTAATTGGTAATTGTAATCGTAATTGTAATGAAACAAAATTACAACGTACTCAATGATGTACTTAGATTGTACTTATGTACTACTACGAAATTATATCGCCTTCAGAAATGTATACTCGGCGAAAATACGACTAGTTTTTATTTTGTTTTTTTATTTTTATTTGGAATCTTTCATCTGATCATGTGTTTAAAAGGGGTGAACTTAACCTTCAACTGCATTCCTCCAACATTTAGACTTATATGATACATGTAATTGTAAAATGAACTTCACTCTTCTTTGGTCACTACTACGAGACTCCCTTGTTAGCAGCCTCGCTGCGAAGAACGGGCAGAGGCCCCTGGCCTCCTTAATTTTTAGATTCCGGCCTGAGCCATGGTCGAAAGAGGTCGAACTTCTACCTCTGTAAATTCAGAGCACTACCTGTACATTTTAGAAGTAAACTACAGTCAAAGAAAGTTTTTTTATCGTTTCCTTTGAGCCTTGTGCTCTTCAGGAACTTAAGTCAGTCAAATTCTCCGATACGATATAAAACGAATCCGGGAATCTTCAGAGAATTTTAGTAAGTCTACCAGAGTCCTCCGAGCCACTATAGAAGAAATCGGAGAGTAATATAGAAGAAAACTACTACAAGTCACATCCGTTGCTGCAACCTAACTAGAACCCCCGTCGACTTCCAACCAACACAGGGCCATAGACGGAGGGGTTATAACATATATATTTATATGTGTATATATATATATATATATATATATATATATATATATATATATATATATATATATATATACAGGTAGTCCGATAAGTGAGTGGCGATTCGGGAACAATTTATAACTAGAAGATAAAGGATAATAAAAATGTTATTAGAAGGAATTTTATTATTAGTAAACTTACAATTAATTCGATAATTAATTGTCATAGGGATCAACCTGATCGCCTTTTACACGAACAGCAAGCTGTATGCGTCTCCATGTCCTGTCTGACATTTTTTGTAAAAGTTCTTTATCCTCATTGATGTCACTTAACACAACTTCTGCGATTTTTGTCAGATCAGATTCACTTTGATTTTCACGGCCATTAATCTGCATCTTGAGGATGCGGAGGCCAAGGTACAGGACCATACTTTCCGATCCATCTGCCAGGAAAATTTCTGTCTAGGAACTCACACGCAGCGAAAGCGGTGTGTCCTGGAGCACCATCTTGCTGAAAAATAGGGTTGCGAATATTCGTATTTCTTAAAGCGGGTAGAAATCTGTTCTCCAACATGTCGATATAACTTCCTGAAGTAATTCGACCAGTGCACACAAATGGACCAATTAAACAATGCGCTGATATTGCACACCATATCATGATTCGAGGGGGATACTGTTTTACTTGATCATAATAATGAGGATTTTCTTTCGACCAAAAAAACGAAAATTTGCTTTTGCCATCGCCATAAAGGGCACATTCATCACTGAAGAACGTACGATCTCTCTCGGCTTTAGTTGGAAAAGCTTCAAGAATTTGTTGACAAGCATTAACTCTGACAATTTTATCTTGTGGCGATAAAAACTGAACGGAGGTTGGGCAGAAAGCTTTAAAATGCAAGTCTTTTTTCATCAAATCATGCAGTGTTGATTTCGGAACATTTAATGCAGATGCATGCCTAGGAATACTTTTGGTTGGCGATTGTCGAATTGACACTTGAACATCATCTTCCAATCTTGCTCTTGCTTTGGGGCGATCACCGCGTTTTTTATCAATTATCATCCCAGTTGTGAATAATTTCGCCCTTTGGCGGCACATCATTAAATCTTTGTTCAAACCGTTCGCTTACTATATTCATGCAATGCTTGGTTTTTCCAGATTCATGCCACCATGTTGCTGCTAATATCCGTGCTTCATGTGTGTAGGGACTTTGATCACAAATTTTATCAACACGTGCGTCTACCTCAGCCATTGCAACGCCAATAATTAGAAATAATAAAAATAAAACAATGAAAAACCAGAACAAACAGGAATAAACATGAATTCGGCAAAATTAAAAATTTGGGTTTCATGTGAAGCTAGCTTAATTGAAAAAAGCATAGACATTTATTAGATATCAAAGATATTAGTACACTATGCTAACTGACATAGAATCGCCACTCACTTATCGGACGACCTGTATATATATATATATATATATATATATATATATATATATTTATATTTATTTATATATATTTATATGATACACACAGACCGTGCATGGAACAAGGAACTCTTCTGGGATAATTAAATCCACTATAGTCCGAATAAGTAAAGGTAAATGACAAATACCATAGTTTTTCTTTTTCATGATGCAAGCCCAACGTGGGCAACGGGTCTCTCGCAAAGAGGTCCCATAAATATAGCTTCCCTCACCAGCTATCTGCAAAGCAGACAGGATCCAGCTTTGGGACATTTACCATTACTTATTCGGACTATAGTGGATTTAATTATCCCAGAAGAGTTCCTTGTTCCATGCACGGTCTGTGTGTATCATAAAAAACTCAGGGAACCTTTCTGAGTTCATTCCCATCATGAAACGGACATGTTATGTGCCTTGAAAAGTGGACGCTCAATTCTGCCAGTTGAGGTTTAAGTTTTGGTTTTGGCTAACAATATAAAAGTTACCCTTTTTTCTTTGATTTATTCAATCCGACGTGAATGCAACGAGTCTTTTACTTATATTGAGGTTCTAAATGTAGTGGGGCTAGGTTGCTTTAAACCCTAGATCCATGTCCCAAAGCTGGATCCTGTCTGCTTTGCAGATAGCTGGTGAGGGAAGCTATATTTATGGGACCTCTTTGCGAGAGACCCGTTGCCCACGTCGGGCTTGCATCATGAAAAAGAAAAACTATGGTATTTGTCATTTACCATTACTTATTCGGACTATAGTGGATTTAATTATCCCAGAAGAGTTCCTTGTTCCATGCACGGTCTTTGTGTATCATAAAAAACTCAGGGAACCTTTCTGAGTTCATTCCCATATATTTATATGTATAGGTGTATATACTGTATATGTAAATATTTATTTTATATTTTATTATTTATATATAAATATATATTATTTATACATATATATTAGTTATAATTATATATATATATATATATATGCAGTAAAATCACAAAATAACACGTAATCTTATTAATAAGCAAACAACCACAGGGAAAAAGGAAAAAAGAAACACGAATTCCGAGCACTTTCGTGATATATTCACATTTTCAAGGACAAGAGAGAAATAGACAGAATTTACCAAATAAATGAGTTAAATACATATGCGAAAAATTTCCAATCGGCAACGCAATTTAAAAACGATAAAACATTCTAAAGATTTTTTCCAATAGGTAACTTAATCTAAAAGCTACTAAATTATTGAATACATAAGAACTATATAAATGAAATTATCCAATTAACAAGTACAGAAAACAAAAATTATTATAAGTTATATATTAGAAATATTATTTAATTAAAGCAGGCGGTTAAGTGGCAAGAATTTAAGAGAGAGGCTTAGTGCCATCGTCGTACGGAATATTCCAAATATCTACAAAGCAATCTGAAAAATTTTTCTTTTTCCCCATAGACAACCTGTTCAAAAGTCTAATAAACTATGAAGTACATAAAGATTATGAGAGAAAAAATTACCCTAAAAAATGTACACATAAGCATGTTACCAATTCTTCAAAGTATTATTTATTTGATTAGGGCAAACAGTTACGGGGTAAGAATGCGGTCAAAAGTAATAGGCCTACGGCAACTAAATTTATAAACAATAAAACAATCTAAAGACTTTTTCTCAATAGGTAACTTAATTATTGAATACATAAGAACACTATAAATGAAATTAGACAATTAACATGTACAGAAAACAAAAATTATTATAACAGTTATTAATTAAAGCAGGCAGTAAGTGGCAAAGATTTAAGGAAACAAAGGCATGGTGCCATCGTCGTACGGAATATTCCAAATATCTACGAATAATCTGAATTTTTTTTTTCTTCAATAGATAACCTGTTCAAACATCTAATGAACTATCAACTACATAAAGATTAAATGAAAACAAATAGAATTAAAATGTACACATAAGAATGTTAACAATTCTTAAAATATTATTTATTTAATGACGGCAAGCAGTTAAGGGGCAAGAGAGCAGTCAAAAAATATAATAGGCCTTACATCAACTTTCTAACAATGTACGAGTCTAATTTATAAAACCCAGGGCTAATATTAAGAACCAAATCCGCATTATTCTTGATCACACTCGATTCAAGTATATTTCTACTAACAATAGATTTACTAAAACTTAATTTGGAGGCATTTTCCCAGTCAATGGAATAATTATTAGTATCTCTTACATGAATTAAAATGGCGTTAGATTCCTGGCAGATTCTTATACTGTATTTATGCTGTTTAATACGCAATTCAAGCGTCTTACCAGTTTGACCAATGTAAAATTTATTACATATTTTCATGGAATTTTATATACACAACCCTGTTCATTTAAAGAAGAGTTTTTAATCAATGAATTCTTAACCCTTATGCTGCTCCCATCCTCATATGATGCTCAGGAAGTTTGTCGGAAGAATGCTCCCAGCATCATATGATGATCGTGTTATTTTTTTTATGTTTTCGCACAAAATCCCAATAAAAATAAATGATTTTGCATTTTAATCACATCTAAATTTCTGAACGCAATATTTACGTTAAAGATCCTCAGAAGTTTCCGCAGATCAAGGAAATTTTCTCTAAATGGTAACACTAAAACATTTTTTGTGTTATAAAGAATCTTGTCCTTTACCTTTCTTTGCCATTTTCAAGGATTTATCTATGCAGTTCTTTGGATATTTTAAATCAAACGCAATTTTATATATTTTACTAATTTCATCATCAATGAACTCTGGGCTACAAATTCGTTAGCCTCTTTGGAACAAAGTAGAAAGAACGGTTCGTTTTACATTAATGTCGTGAGCCGAATAATAATGTATATAGGAACAATTATTAGTGGGTTTTCTGTAAATATTGTACTTAAACTTTTTTCCAGACCTATATATTAAAACATCTAAAAAAGGGATCGATGAGTCTTTTTCTATTTCAACTGTAAAATTGATAGAAGGAGTTAAATTATCAAGCTTGGGTAAGAATTCTTTCGGAATTAAAGTTTCTGGCCAAAGAGACAGAATATCATCTACATATCTAAACCAAGGAACGAAATTTGGCAGAATCTTCCTTAATAATTTACTTTCAAAGAACTCCATATATACTGTAAGTTACTTAAAATGGGGGAGAAGATTTCCCATAGCCATACCAAATTTCTGCCTAAAATATTCATTATTAAACACAAATTTCGAGTCTACTATGCACAGCTTAATTAATTCTATAATTACAGCCACAGGTAATGGCAAATTATGCTTAACCAATTTTTCAGAAAGAAAAACTAATTCATCTTCCACCGGGACTCTTGTAAATAAAGCGGTAACATCAAAGCTTACCAATCTAAAATTGTAATTGACACTGATACTATTTAATTTTTCCACAAGGTCTACATTATTATTTATGTGTGATTATGAAATTGTGCCCAGGAAAGGATTAAGGATGGAAACAAGCCATTTGGATTGCTATATGAGATAGATCCTATAGAACTAACAATCTTTAGAATGTTTTATTGTTTTTAAATTGCGTTGCCGAGTGGAATTTTTCGCTTGTGTATTTAACTCATTTATTTGGTAAATTCTGTCTATTTCTCTCTTGTGCTTGAAAATGTGAATATATCACGAAAGCGCTCGGAATTCGTGTTTCTTTTTTCCTTTTTCCATGTGATTGTTTGCTTATATATATATATACAGGGTGTACATAAAGTCAGGATCTATTTTTGTGAAATAATTATTTTTTTCTATTTTTCTTTTCAGAAGCCCTTAGAATGAATACAGAAGAGCGTGTAGCAATAGTAATTTGGCGAATCGAGGGAAAGAAATACAATGACATCAGAGAGAAGTTTAGAAGGAGATTTCATAAGCCGGGGCCAATAGACAAGACAATACGAAAATTGGTGAACAAATTTAAACGAACGGTATCTGTAAATGATGAAGCAAGATCAGGACGACCGTGTATGTCAGATCTTACCGTGAATGCAGTACGCGGAATTATCACTGAGGAGCCACGTACGTCCATTCGTGCTGCATCACACAGACTCGGCCTCCCGACGTCATCTGTGCACAAAATTCTGAAAATTAATTTGCAGAAGAAAAGCTATCATTTGCAGGTTTTACATGATTTACATGAGGAAGATTTCCCTCGACGAAGTGCTGTGTGTGCTGATCTCGTAGAACAAATCTGGAGTGATAATTTAATGGACAACATTCTCTTTAGTGATGAAGCCACTTTCCATACGTGTGGAAAAGTAAATCGCCATAACTGTCGAATTTGGGTAGATGAAAGACCGAATGATTTCGTCCAAAATTGGGAAAGAGACTCATCTAAAGTTAATGTCTGGATGGGTTTAACAAAATCTAAGGTTTATGGTCCTTTTTTCTTTGCTGAACCTACAGTTACGGGGCTTATTTATCTGGACATGTTGCAGCAATTCCTTGAACCTCAGCTGATTGGGGATATGATTGTTAGTACCGTCGTCTATCAACATGATGGTGCTCCTTGTCACTATGCCAAAATTGTTCAGGATTATCTAAATGGACGTTTCCCAAATCGCTAGATCGGACGCGGAAGCAACAGACCTTGGCCAGCGAGATCACCAGATTTAACCCCTTTAGATTTCTTTGCATGGGGCTTTATCAAATCGCACGTCTATCAGACGAAGATTACGAGTCTTGAAAACTTACGTACACGTATACGAACTGCTGCAGATAACATAACCCCGCAAATGCTCCAGAATGGGTTTAGAAATGCTGCAGAACGATTTGAGCTGTGCAGGGATACTGATGGGCGTCACGTCGAATCCTACTCTTAATTATTTAATAACTGTTACCACTTTATCATTTTATGATTGAATTCCATATAATTTCCAAGTGCTTCACAAAAATAGATCCTGACTTTATGTACACCCTGTGTATATATATATATATATATATATATATATATATATATATATATATATATATGCATATATATATATATATTATTTATATATATATTATATATATTATTTATATACATATATATATTAATTATATATATATATAATATATATATATATTATATATATATATATATATATATATATATATATATTATTTATATGTATATATAAATATATATATATACACACCACGGTGGTGTAGTGGTTACCGTCACTGATTACGAATGGACTCGTCCCGGGTTCGAGAACCGACGGCAGCCGGCGCGCAGCAAAACCCAGCTGTTCATCCTTCCACACAAAAAACAAAGTGGTTGGTAGATAAATGGGTACCCTAGGTGGCCTACTGGTTAAGACGCTGGGCTGCTGATGGGGCATGGTTCGGATTCCACGTTAAACTGTAGGTCTAAGGTGGAGTGAAAAGCTTGACCTTCGTCAGAATGAACAATTCGGGCGGAAGCTAACCAAAGGTTATATATAATTTATAACATATATATATATATATATATTATATATATAATATATATGTTTTCATATATATATGTATATATCATTTTTATAAATATATATATATATATATATATATATATATATATATATATATCTATATACAGGGTGTTTCTAAAGTAACCATCTATTTTGGTGAAATAGGGGGATTTTAAACAATTGTTATATTGACATAATGGTATGTGCATTGTTATACAAAATTCATGTATTTATAATATTTCAATTGCTTTACACGATTTTTTGTTAATTATTTTATTTTATTTTCAGACCCATATCATTGATGATGAATGTGCAAGAACGGGTTTATGTAGTAACATGCAGGATAAAAGGCATGAAGTGCAATGGAATTAGAGAAAAGTTTGAGAGAAGGTTTCGTAAAACAGGCCATAGAGACCAGGCTATTCGCGAATTAGTAAACAAATTTATGAGGACTGGATCTGTGCATGACGAGCGTAGATCTGGACGGCCAAAAAGATCTCACGAAAGAATCGAATCTGTTCAAGAAGCATTCGAAGAGGATCCACAGTTATCGATTCGGAGGGCATCCCACAGATTAGAAATTCCACAAACAACGGTTTACAGAATTCTACGTTATGATTTAAAGAAAAAGCCATACCACATTCAAGTGTTCCACAACTTACAAGAAGAAGATTATCTACGAAGAGCAACAATGTGTGCGAAATAATTCATATTATTTCGCAAAATAGATGGTTACTTTAGAAACACCCTGTATATGTATTATTTATATATATATATAATATATATATATATATATATATATATATATATTATATATATTATTTATATATATATGTATATTATTTATAAATAATGTTATAATGTTATAATATTTCAGACCAACAAAGAACCTAGGATCCACTTGTTGGTTTACGTCGTCGTCGTTGGCCTAGGCAAGCTACGGCTTGGGACCGTAGCGCATCTATCCGGTATAGGTTAACCTGGATGATGTAGCCATAAGCACTGCCGCTAGTTAAGTGCCAACCAGTGATTATCTCACTAGCCGTATTGAGTCCGTTAGGCGAAACTGCGACAGTACCAAAGGTGGAAAATATAACCTTTGGTTTTCTATTATTTATTTGTAAAATGGACATGGTATTAGATTAAAATAAATATTTGAATATAAATAATTAACTGACAATTGTGATATATAATTAATTATGTTTACATACAATAAAATAATATAGTATACATAAAATTAGTATTAATGTGGTTCACAATTGAATTATAATGGGGTAACTAATTTAAAATGAATTTATACTATTCCGAAATTCAAGACGGTAAAATTAACATTTAACTTGAAACTAAAATAAGAGTATTCACTACACACTCCCCCACCAGAGAGGAAGTTCAAAGAGTTCCGAACGACACAGATTTCCGCTGAACCTTTTTGGTAGCTACTTGTACCTCACTTAAGGTTGATTCCAAAAACGCAGGCTTAAGACGATCGATAGAAACCTTGTCGACCTTGGAACCGCGCTGGATGAGAAATGATTTGCGCGTACGTCGGAGAACTTCATAGGGCCCGTCATATGGACATTGGAGAGGCCGTTTTGGGACAGGTACACGAACGAAAACGTGGGTGCAAGACTGGAGGGCTGGGAAACAAAGATGTTCTGTTGGCTAGTCAATCGAGGGGAACAGGCTGAAGGGACTGCATGTGAGAGGAAAGTGTTTGAGCGAATTCCGTAGGATCACATGACTTATCCCCTGCAGTGAAGTAGCCACCTGGTAGCCGCAGTGTTGTTCCATAGACTAGTTCAGCCGCTGTAGTCTTCAGATCACTCTTAAATGCAGAGCGAATACCAAGCAACACGAGTGGAAGCTTATCCATCCAATGGGAGTCTTCGTGACACATAAGGGATGACTTCAGCTGGCGATGGAAGCGTTCGACGAGGCCGTTAGCTTGCGGATGATACGCACAGGTATGCGCATGTACTGTACCCAACAAGCTGGTAAACTTCTTCCAAAGCGAAGACTCAAATTGGCGACCTTGGTCAGTGATGACTTTTGTCGGCAATCCAAATCTTGATACCCATCCATGAAGAAAGGCTCTTGCAACAGTGTCCGCTTGGATATCAGGAAGTGGGATGGCTTCAGGCCATCTGGAAAAGCGGTCGAGACAGGTGAGCAGATAACGTTGGCCTTGAATCACTGGAAGAGGGCCAACAATGTCTACATGAATTACCTCAAATCGCTGGGATGGGGGCGGAAATGCGTCAAAGGGGGACCTGGTGTGCCTTTGGACTTTGGCACGCTGGCAGGCAAGGCACGTTTTGGTCCAATGTTTGACATCCTTCCGCATCGAGGGCCAAACAAAGCGAGAGGTAACCAGGTGTTGCGAAGCACGGATACCAGGATGGGAGGGCTTATGAAGATCCATGAAGACTGCTTTTCTGTGACATGGAGGGACATAAGGGCGAATAGCAGCTGTTGATACGTCGCAATAGAGGGGCACAGACAATCCTGGCATACTCATTTTCTTGAGGGAAAGTGAGTGAGTGGAGTCTTCTCTGAGCAGTTCTTGTAGTTCCGTATCCTTATCTTGATCCTGTGCAATAGCATTCCACAGTGTAGAGCTGAGGGTAACAGAAGTAATCTCTATTCTTGAAAGTGCATCCGCTGGAGTGTTCAAGACACCTTTGATGTGGCGGATATCTGTGGTAAATTGCGAGATATAATCGAGTTGCCTGATGACTCTGGGAGAGTGGTTACAGCTGTTTTTATTGAAGACAGTGACCAAAGGTTTGTGGTCGGTAAAAACACAAAACTCTCGGCCTTCAAGGAAATGTTGAAAATGCTTCACGTTTAAGTAAATAGCAAGAAGTTCACGTCCGAAAGCACTATAACGCGTTTGGGCTGGCTGCAGCTTTTTCGAGTAAAACGCGATGGGTGCTTGTTGACCGTTAATGGTTTGTTCCAACACTCCACCGATCGCAACATCTGATGCATCGACCGTCAGAGTTAGGGGGGCATTACTGATAGGAAATGACAGAGACAATGCACTATTGATAGCATTTTGGCATTGTCGAACGCCTGTAAACTATCGCTACACCATACCAATTTCGTTACCTTGCGTTTGTGTGTGATCATAGCGTGTAGAGGAGCAAGAACACTAGCACAGTTTTTAATGAACTTGTGGTAATAATTTACCAAACCTAGAAACCGACGTAACTCACGCTGATTACTTGGCATAGGGTAATTTTTTTATCACTTCACACTTGTCCTGAAGGGGGGTAATTCCGTGCTGCGAAATCGTGTGACCAAGAAATTCCAAGGTTGGCTGTGCAAACACACACTTAGATGCATTAATAGTAACACCGTATTGTTCTAAGCGTTGAAAGAGGAGTGAAAGATGTTCCTTATGTTCCTCTTCCGTTGAGCTGGCCACAAGCAAATCATCGATGTAGGCATAAACAAAGTCTAAGCCTCTGGTGACCTCATCTATAAACCTCTGAAAGGTTTGCGCAGCATTCCGTAGCCCGAACGGCATCTTCACAAATTCGAATAACCCAAATGGTGTACAAACTGCAGTCTTGGGAATATCCGAAGGCTCTACGGGAATGTGGTGGAAAGCCTTAACGAGGTCTATTTTACTGAAGATAGATTTGCCGTGGAGAAGAGAAGTAAAGTCTTGGACATTTGGTACCGGATATCGGTCCGGGATGGTTGTCGAATTCAAAAACCGGTAATCCCCACATGGTCTCCAGTCTCCTGACTTCTTCTGGACCAGGTGTAGGGGAGAGGACCAACTGCTTTTGGAAGGTCTTATTATCCCAAGATCCAGCATAAGCTGGAATTCCGATTTGGCAGCTTTCAGTTTGTCCGGGGCAAGACGTCTGGGTTTTGCAAACACAGGGGGACCTTTTGTTGTAATGTGATGGTAATGGTGTGCTTAATGGTATCACCCATCTGCATAGGTTGAAGAATTCCTGGATATCGCTGGAAAAGGCACTGGTACATGGAATTAGGGGGAACGAGGGAAAGTGCAGAGTTCGAGGCGTCCGGAAGGGCAACCTGTTTGGCAAGAACAGAAAGCAGTGTGGCCTGGTCGCATAAGCGTCGCTTGTCAAGATCCACCAGGAGTTTGAAATGCTGGAGGAAGTCAGCGCCGATTATGGGATGCCGCACTTGAGCACAGATGAAAATCCACTTGAAGGATCGGTGAAGGCCCAAGTTTAGTTCACGCGACTGAGTACCGTACGTGGGTATGCGTGAACCGTTAGCAGCGTATAGAGGCGGAGATTCCGAGTGCGTATGACCAGATTTTTGAGGGAATACACTGACTGACGCTCCGGTATCAACCAAGAAATTGACACCAGAGTTCCTGTCCTTTATGAATAACAGGTTGGCAGTGCGAGTACTAGACGCCATTAGGACTCGCTGCTGGGGTTTTCCGACGAAAAATTGCAAGGGGAGATGCACTTCCTAGCCTTCTTTCCAAATTTCGAGTGGTAGAAGCAGATCTTCCCGGAACTCGAACGATGCCTCTTCGTAAATCTTGACCGAGAATGGCTTCTTTGCCGTTGATTTTGTAGCAGAGAACAAACGTGGTTGAGTTGTTGACTTAACTCTTCCACTTTCAACTCCAGTTCCGATTGTGTGTTCACGTTGTTGACCGGAGCTGTGTCAATCTCCACTACTTTGTCGGCAGTTTCTGCTAGTTTATCAACTGGAGTAGCAGGATCCATAGTGGCCAAGACACGCTGAGCTGATGGAGGAAGTTTCTGCAAGAACAACTGTCTAAAGATGTCCTTATCGAAGGTTTGTGCGCGTTCACCTAGAGCGCACTGCATAGCCCTCAGCATTTGAGTGGGCTTACGGTCTCCAAGTTCTTCTTTTGAGATTAACTGATGTAGTTTCTCACGCTCGGAGACAGTGGTGCGGCACAGGATGGCAGACTTCAGATCGTTGTACGGGTCCTCACTCGTGGAAGTAGATACGATGACGTCACGGACTTCAGAGATGATGCTCGCTGGTAGAGAGGACAAAACATGATCGTATTTTGTCCTGCTAGCGGTGATCCTTCCCAAGTTGAATTGTGATTCCACTTGGTGGAACCAAATAAATGGATCACCCGGCCAGAAGACGGGGAGCTTTACGCTCAAGTGGGAGATGGCACCAGCGTCGTCAGGCATCTTCTCCTAGGCTTGCTGACGTACAAGCAAGACGACAAGTTACCAACGAAGGAGTGGAGGTTGAGACGAGCGCAGGCACAGAGCGCACGGGCTGGGGTGAGGGGCAGAGGGCACGAGCGACATTACAGTCTGGTCCTAGTCGCTCGGGTGAAGGGGGTGATGGGCACGAACGACGTTACAGTCTGGTCCTAGTCGTTCGGGTGAAGGGGTGATGGGCACGAACGACATTACAGTCTAGTCCTAGTCGTTCGGGTAGAAGGGGTAATCCAGCTCCGGGGTCACCAATTGTTGGTTTACGTCGTCGTCGTTGGCCTAGGCAAGCTACGGCTTGGGACCGTAGCGCATCTATCCGGTATAGGTTAACCTGGATGATGTAGCCATAAGCACTGCCGCTAGTTAAGTGCCAACCAGTGATTATCTCACTAGCCGTATTGAGTCCGTTAGGCGAAACTGCGACAGTACCAAAGGTGGAAAATATAACCTTTGGTTTTCTATTATTTATTTGTAAAATGGACATGGTATTAGATTAAAATAAATATTTGAATATAAATAATTAACTGACAATTGTGATATATAATTAATTATGTTTACATACAATAAAATAATATAGTATACATAAAATTAGTATTAATGTGGTTCACAATTGAATTATAATGGGGTAACTAATTTAAAATGAATTTATACTATTCCGAAATTCAAGACGGTAAAATTAACATTTAACTTGAAACTAAAATAAGAGTATTCACTACACACTCATGGCTGGTCTACCTAACTGTGTTCGTAATTGTGCATTGTGCATGTCCTCCGTGGTGGCGGAGGAGACCTACAATTTTACGTGGATTCCGAACCACAAAGCCTTAATTTTTCTACCTTAAAATATACCCAATCTATCAAGATATGCTTCTAATCGATTACTTCTACCGGCAAACTATTCCAGCTATTTACTATTCTTTGCGTAAAAACGTTTTTCGCAACTGCTGTCTTGAACCTTCTACTTGTCAACTTACACCCCTTATTTCTAGTCCTATTATATTGAGATATTTCGAAAAAGCTATCTCTATCTACGTTTTCGAACCCATTCATAATTTTGAAAACCTGGATTAGATCATCCCTTAGCCTCCTAGTCTCGAATATAATCAATTTTAACTCTTTCAGCCTATCCTCGTACGACTTTGACCTAAGCGACGGAATCATCTTAGTTGCTCGTCTTTGAACTCTTTCGATTTTGTCTATATCTTTGCGCATATGCGGATTCCAAAATTGGATTGCGTACTCCAAATGGGATCTAACTAATGATTTATAAAGAGGAACTATAATATCGCGCGATTTGTACTCAAAATTCCGAGCTATAAAACCTAACACTTTGTTCGTTTTATTAACCGCTGCTGTACTTTGTTTCGCTACTTTTAAATCACCAGTGATTAAAACTCCTAAATCTTTTTCCTGCTCTACGCTTCTTAACTCCTTCCATGACATACTATACGCAAAATTGCCGTTACGTGAACCTATATGTAAAATTTTGCACTTATCGACGTTAAATCTCATTTGCCATGTGACTGACCAATCAACGATTTTATTCAGATCTTCCTGGATTTTACCTCTAACTTCATCATTAATCGCCCTACCACCCAGCTTCGTGTCTCCGCAAACTTTGAAACTGTACTGACTAGGCCGACATCTAAATCGTTAATATACTGTATATAAGAAAAGGCAAGGGGCCTAATACAGAACCCTGAGGAACGCCACTCGCTACATTAGCCCAACACGACTCCACTCCATCAACGACCACCCTCTGTTTCCTAACTCGCAACCACTCTTCTATCTAATTTATTACTACACCCCTGATTTTTTATATATATATTTATTTTATATTTATATATATATATATATATATCGTAAAGAACGACGCTTGTATAGGAGATATTCCGCGCAAGACGAGAGAGAGAAAACGGAACAAATGAAAAAATGAGGTAACCACCTGGGAATCGAACCCGGGATCTTCCGATTGCCGGTCAGACGCGATACCATTACACCATGGACCTCACCCTTCCAAATGCCGTAATTCTTCTACATACTCGCAGAAACCAATGCCCCAAGGGGGCACCTCCCGCATGCCGTAACATTATATACATTCAACTGCAAAGAACACGCAGTATAAATAACGTAAAGAACGACGCTTGTATAGGAGATATTCCGCGCAAGACGTGTTCTTTGCAGTTGAAAATGTATATATGTGCGGCATGCGTAGGGTGCCCCCCTCGGGGCATTGGTTTCTGCGCGTATGTAGGAGAATTACGACTTTTGATCGAGTGAGACGCATGGTGTAATGGTTATCATATCTGACCGGCAATCGGAAGATCCCGGGTTCGATTCCCGGGTGGTTACCTCATTTTTTAATTTGTCGTTCTCCCTCCTCATCTTGCACGGGATGTCTTCTATACAAGCGTCGTTCTTTACGTTATTTATACTGCGTGTTCTTTGCAGTTGAATGTATATATATATATATATATATTATATATATATTATTTATATATATATATATATAATATATATATATATATATATATATATATATTTATATATATATCATATATATATATATATATATATATATATATATAATATATATATATTATATATATACTGTATATATATTATACATATATAATATATATATATATATATATAATTTATATATATATATATATATATATATACATACATTTTCAACTGCAAAGAACACGCAGTATAATTAACGTAAAGAACGACGCTTGTATAGAAGACATCCCGTGAAAGATGAGGAGGGAGAACGACAAATTAAAAAATGAGGTAACCACCCGGGAATCGAACCCGGGATCTTCCGATTGCCGGTCAGATATGATAACCATTACACCATGGGTCTCACTCGATCAAAAGTCGTAATTCTCCTACATACGCGCAGAAACCAATGCCCCGAGGGGGGCACCCTACGCATGCCGCACATATATACATTTTCAACTGCAAAGAACACGCAGTATAATTAACGTAAAGAACGACGCTTGCATAGAAGACATTCCGCGCAAGATGAGGAGGGAGAACGAACAAATGAAAACATGAGGTAACCACCCGGGATCTTCCGATTGCCGGTCAGATATGATAACCATTACACCATGGGCCTCACTCGATCAGAAGTCGTAATTCTCCTACATACGCGCAGAAACCAATGCCCCGAGGGGGGCACCTCCCGCATGCCGCACATATATACATTTTCAACTGCAAAGAACACGCAGTATAATTAACGTAAAGAACGACGCTTGTATAGAAGACATTCCGCGCAAGATGAGGAGGGAGAACGAACAAATGAAAAAATGAGGTAACCACCCGGGAATCGAACCCGGGATCTTCCGATTGCCGGTCAGATATGATAACCATTACGCCATGGGCCTCACTCAATCAGAAGTTCGTTCTCCCTCCTCATCTTGCGCGGAATGTCTTCTATACAAGCGTCGTTCTTTACGTTAATTATACTGCGTGTTCTTTGCAGTTGAAAATGTATATATGTGCGGCATGCGGGAGGTGCCCCCCTCGGGGCATTGGTTTCTGCCCGTATGTAGGAGAATTACGACTTCTGATCGAGTGAGGCCCATGGTGTAATGGTTATCATATCTGACCGGCAATCGGAAGATCCCGGGTTCGATTCCCGGGTGGTTACCTCATTTTTTCATTTGTTCGTTCTCCCTCCTCATCTTGCGCGGAATGTCTTCTATACAAGCGTCGTTCTTTACGTTAATTATACTGCGTGTTCTTTGCAGTTGGAAATGTATATATGAGCGGCATGCGGGAGGTGCCCTCCTCGGGGCATTGGTTTCTGTGCATATGTAGGAGAATTACGACTTCTGATCGAGTGAGGCCCATGGTGTAATGGTTATCATATCTGACCGGCAATCGGAAAATCCCGGGTTCGATTCCCGGGTGGTTACCTCATTTTTTCATTTGTTCGTTCTCCCTCCTCATCTTGCGCGGAATGTCGTCTATACAAGCGTCGTTCTTTACGATATATATATATATATATATATATATATGGGAATGAACTCAGAATGGTCCCCTGAGTTTTTTATGATACACACAGACTGTGCAAATGTGCATGGAACAAGGAAATATATATGGGAATGAACTCAGAATGGTCCCCTGAGTTTTTTATGATACACACAGACTGTGCAAATGTGCATGGAACAAGGAACTCTTCTGGGATAATTAAATCCACTATAGTCCTTATACTTATTCAAACTAAAGTGGATTTAATTATCCCAGAAGAGTTCCTTGTTCCATGCACAGTCTGTGTGTATCATATACAGTATATATATATATAATATATAATATATATCGAGGCCCGTGGTGTAGTGGATAGCATATCTGACCGGCAATCGGAAGATCCTGGGTTCGATTCCCGGGCGGTTACCTCATTTTTCATTTGTTCGTTATTTCTCTTCCTCGTGTGCAGAACGCTCCTCTATACTTACGTCGTTTCTATACATTAATATACTGCGTGGTCATTGCAGTTAAATGTGTATATATATATATATACATATATATATATATTCTTTATATATATATATATATATATATATATATATATATGAACAATGAATAATCCATATTCATTTTCACATGAGGAGCCAAAGTCGCTTGATGCGATTTTGGGTAAAAAATTTATTTGTTGCTTTCTATTTTTGTTTTTGTCAACCCTACGGTCCACCATTTCTATTGTTTGGTCGTGTCCATATTTCCAGGGTCACTGGATTGGCCGCAGTGGTCCCGTAGAGTGGTCTCCGAGGTCCCCAGACCTCACCCCCCTTGATTTTTACTTGTGGGGGCACTTGAAGGCCATGGTGTACCAGGTGAAAATACAAAACACGGACCACCTAAAGGAACGCATTCGTGATGCGTGTGCACGCATAACACCAGACGTGTTAACGAGCGTTTGCCATGACTGGGAGGAACGCATCCGTATGTGCATTCAGTGTAATGGTGCCCACATAGAGCACGTTTTGTTACTTACAATTAATTGTATAATAAAGTGACCATTTTGCCTACGTATGGAGACTTTTGACTCACCCTGTGTATATATATATAACTTGGTTGAATGGTTTGTTCTTAGGGAAGCGTAACTTAGCGAGGAATAGGAGGACGAAAAGATGGTACATGTTTATTAACAGACGTTTCGGAAAAATTCAATTTCCATCATCAGTGCTAAAAATTTTAAAACAAGTATAAATAAATAAGTATAATAAATAGAAACGAACAACAAATTAAAATGGCGCAACAATTAGCGAGAATCAAAAACAAGTTACAATGTTAGTCCAGGCAATTTGTAGTTAGACCTGGGCAAAATTGCTTCAGAAGCTTTCTAAACTGTTTCCAGCTCAGGAACCATTGCCGAACAACATATCCAAAATCCGACAAAATTGGACCCCGGGAACACCCCCAAAAATGAAATTCAAAATGGCGGACTGGATGTTTCCTACGAAAAAAAATATATATATATATAATTTACGCTTTTATTTATAGAGATACATTTGATGCTTTTTCTTTCAGTTGTAATGTTTTAAATAATTCAACAATATACAACACAACCAGTTATTACGCAAATATAATGTTATATAGCTTTTTACAGATTTTTATAATCAATAATACAACAATTATTTTTCTCCCAGTTTCAAGTTATGTTCATTACAGAAGAAGTGATACCTGGTCACAAACATACAGAAATTAATCCTCTTCATCACTATCATCGGATAGATTACCGGTACTTGGGTTGTTATCGCAACCACTGATTTGGCACTCGCCACAAGCGGCTGAACAGGGCATTCCATTACGCTTGCATCCACATCTTGAAGTAGCACATTTCGTCTTGCAGGAGCACGGATCATGTTGAGTAGATAATTTGGAGCTGGTGGCTTGTCGCAGGCTGTAGGGTAGTAGGAATTATTCTTTACATACCAACCCCACTGTTCTGCATCGATCTTCTCTTCTGTAGACTTCCAGATTAGTATTTGAAAGTATGTGCGAAAGCTGTGGTACTTTGTGGACGCATCGGTAGGTGGCAAACGTTCGGGTGTAACAAAAGATTTAGCTGTAGCTACCTTTTCAACTAACATTCGATGACGTAGTGCGTTAGTGGATCCAAGTGTTTTGCAGCCATACAACAGAAGCATTGCCTTTCTTCCAGTGGCTTCAATGTCAGAGTGTTGGCAACAATCAGAACAGAATGTATTTGCAACTGAACGGAGTTCAGCCACCTTCATCAGTGTGTCGAATGCTTTGGCTTTACCGATCGAAAAAATTCTGGATGTGCTATCACAGCCCGTGAAAGCATGCGCAAACAGGAGATACTTGCAGATGTCATTGCCTAACAATGATTGAATGCTGAGAATATCATACACAGGATTAGGAGATGGTCCCCGTCTTATATCGCTGCGATAGTACAACTTGAAACCACTGTCCTTGGCATGGTACAGAAGGAGAATCAGCAAGTCGGTGTCTTACCCTATTACTGTTGTAGTTGCATTTTCTGATGAGGAAACTGCTGCACGAACGATGTCAACATCAGCATCCCCATCTGCGTTGTGAACAGTACACCCGTGCTTCTTCAACATCTCACCTACGAGGGAAATAAATGCTTGCTTGTTGTTTTCATTAGCCAAGAAGTGTTCCTTCTGGCCAACAAACTTCATGCTTGGACTGAGATTCACATTTCTGCTTGTCTTGGTGCTGCGTCTTCTGTGGGTCATGTCCTTGATCGTAGGAGAGCTGCTGTAGCCATCAAAAACAATGATTGCTTTTCCATATGTTTTCAGAGTGAAATCGGCATATGAGTTGGCGATGCTGTCATATGTTTCATCTTGACGCCAGGAAACACGATGTAGTAGAGATCCACCATCCAATACGTACTGGTCTGTGCACTGAATTTCTTGAACTTCTTCCATGCGTAAAGTGTCAGTGTATTTGATTATTGCCTGAGCTAGCTGAGACTTATCGGGTTTCCTCAAGATACTTCGTGATTCGAACAATGCAGGAGGATATGCACACAGTTCGTAACACATGACATCTTCAAGATTCATGTCTCCGCCAGTGGCAACAGTCATCATTCTCTGAAACAGTAGTGCAGGATCTACTTCTATATCTGAAGCATCAGTGATCACAACGGCAGAAGCAGATCCTAGTGTTTTCACTTTGTCAGATCTTTTGGCAGAATATGTAAAGGCTTGTTTCCCAATCATTTTTACGACAATGTTCGTACGATTGAATGCAATTGATGAACGTTAACTCCAGGATCAGCAGTTAGCCATGTTACAATGTTGCAGAGACCGAGGTAGAATGGAATGGGGATAAGGATTCCAGACGTTCAAGTACTTTCTTCATATCATTACTGTCCCTGATTTGTCTACTTCCCCTCATTTCCTTGTGCTGTTCACTACTTTCCAACAAAACTCTGGTGTATTCCTGCATTGCTAAGTTATAAGTGGAAAACAGAGGCATAGAAAAGAGCCACGTTGTCCTTTGGATGTCTGTAAATCCACTTCCGCGTGTCAGTCCGCCTCTGCTTTTCAGGGAACGCATTAGTACTTGTTCTATCACCAGGTCTGTGCCGAGTCCGGCCCATAATCTGTCGCTTCTTCTTACCACAAACTTACCTTCCTGGAACATTTTGTTGACGGCTGGATTTTCAGAAGGCAAACTTTTCATTTTCTGCAGGTACAGGTATATCGATTTCAGGTAATTGTGATGTCCGGCTGCTGCAATTATGGGGATGGTCTCAAGCATAGCTTGCAAGTGCAAATCCTACGAGCCGGTTCTGTCTGCTGTTATCAAGGAACGTGCAATGTTGATCATTCGCTGATATTCCAACCAGAGTTGACTTGTTTGCGAAGTAGATTGTAGGTCAGTTTTCTTCGCATCCAAAGTGGTAGCAATCTGAGACAATGCATTCGAAGATTCCACATCCTCAACTGATTGTTTGGCGGTCATAACATCGTCGAGCAGGTCACAAGCTTCCTTATGGAGGTCATGAGGAGTTCCATCTTCATTACGAGGGAAAACGTCTGCGACTAGTAAGGTACTAAGAGCTGCATCTACTATCATATGACCACGTATCGCTCTTGAAACAGCTTTTCCAGACATCATGTGTTGCACGGCATTTGGTCCGTATATTTCTTGAAGTACTTCAGACAATCCTGAACCATTCATAAGAGTACCGACTGCTCCCAAAAGATTCATCAGAGTGTGAAATGATCCCAGCATTAAAACAATGTCCTGCAGGTCTCTCTGTTCATTGATGATTTGGGAAGCTTTCCAGAACAAAGGCTGATCAAAGGTAATAATGCATTGGACTTTTGATCGCGTGCTATCTTGCTCAAATATAGTAATGTCGAAAATATGCAGGTCATGTCAGTTGGCGACATATCTATGATGGGAAGGAACGTGATCGACGCCACACCTGGATGTGAGACACTTGATCCACCGTGAATTGCCTGCATTGTTCCGGACCAACTGGACCTGATCTTTCTGCTGAAGATATCTGCCAGAGAAGACTAAGTCGACTTATGGTGGCAGTGGGTACTGGAAGTTCGCGGAATGAGATGTCCCTCAACATGCTTCTCGCGTGTCTATATTCCCTAATGTCAACGGTTGCAATCTTCTTAATGTCATTGTCACCAACATTACGCCTGTGAATAGAAGGGTAGATCTTGATCTTCGGAGTTATTGCGGCAATCATACCCATTCCATGAAAGGTATTCTTCCCATCCAAAGTGCAGACATCATGATCGACGTTATCTGCTGCTAGAAGGACTGCAGTGTTTTCATCAACAGTAAAAGAGCCAGACCCACTTGCCAGCGCCGCGTTTCTTTCGAATCTTGTTACTTCTGCATACGACGAACAGTAACCCAGCTGATGGAGAACGTCAATAAGGTACCTTGACCTAAAGTTGTGGTGTAGCTGAACCGACAAACCGATCTGTAGTGGACATAGTAATCCTCTAGGACGGGTTGCTTGCATAATGCTCTGCCCAATTGCACCTATTTTTCTTGAAGCATCCTGTCCCGCAAATGCTTTTGATAATAGCAATTTCAGACTGTTGGGAATGTAATCAAGAGCACTTTCTGCAGTGATGTCATTTGGAGACATCTGCATTTGATGTCATCTTTTCTAGGCGAGTCGACAGACTTGATATCACTTCTGATTATTTTTGCAGCAGCTTCTACTAGGTAAATCTTCTGTAGCTCTATATCTATATCACATTCTTTCGACTTTTTGTGATAATCTATAAGAATTTCATTAGCTGTCTCTCGTAGTGTTACTACATCTGCCTTCCCACTTTCACCTGATATTATGATCTTGTCTCCGTAACGTTCTAAAAGCTTTCTCTTCATGTGCCTGCGTTCGTAGACAGAGCTCTGACTTCCTTGAAGATATTCCTCCATTTTGGAAATTAGGTCTCCAATCAACAGTTGTTCATCATCATTCTCTTCCAGGTAAGCACAGGTCTGAAGGAATGCTTGGTGTTGCTCTTCATTAGTTGGTCTCCCTTTCTTCGAATCATGATCGTCGGAGGAGTATGCGCGAGGAATGTTTTTTCCACTTCGAAAATTTACGCTGCAGGTGTGATGGTAGACACAATCTGCAGCAGGAAGATCAAGAAGATAATACTCCAGACGGCCTTTTACATTAAACGACCATTCATCGCAACTGCTTTCACAGCACCTTTTTATGGTTTCGGAGAACTCTGTAGTTCTTATTTTGACATGCTCTGATTTTGGTTTGTGTTTGGAAAAAAAGTCCACAAAGGTATCACAAAACAAACAGTGAGTAGCACTGGAAAATGCGTATTCATGAAAACGAGCAATTTTCCTTGGTATTGCCTCGGCTGCGGTCTGTCGCTTCTTTATTTCAATGGTCTTTTTATCCGTAAACCTTTTCCTACATACAACGTGAACACTTATTCCAGCTGTTGCAACAACATCGCTTCCACGGCTGCGGCTGGATGCATTTATACCATCTGCTCCTTTTTGCGAGATGTGAACCACTTCCTGTCCGCTGTCCAATTTCTCCTTACAAATCACACACAATTCTTCAGGGGTCTGCATTCTTGAAGGCGGACGCACACCGAGTCAGCCGTACACCGAGTCAGTCTGAAACAGAAAACACAAATTAATAAACTGTGTTGCAGTATTTAAAAGGAGTACATAATAACAGTTTTAAAGAAAATGACAAGCACAAATACGCAGATTTGATAGTGGGTAGTAGGAATTAAAGAGTTGTATATAATATAAGTTTATAAAGATGTAGCAATGTCCATTCTCACATACACTCCATACAGTATATTTTATTTACATTACGTGACGTCATAGTTTAATACTAGCCGCCTAATACAATTTTTAGTGTCATATAGGTTAATTTAGAAACGAAAATGTGTTTTAAAACATTTAACTGATCAAGAAAAACGTCATAACTCTCTCTACAAAGCGAAATTAAAATTTATTGTATTTCGTAGGAAACTGCCAGTCCGCCATTTTGAATTTCATTTTTGGGGGTGTTCCCGGGGTCCAATTTTGTCGGATTTTGGATATGTTATTCTGCAATGGTTCCTGAGCTGGAAACAGTTTAGAAAGCTTCTGAAGCAATTTTGCCCAGGTTGAAGCTATTTTTGCTCTAGATTGCCTGGACTATGTGTATTAAATTAAAAGATTAAAAGTTAAATGATATAAAGTATAAAAGTATGGATAATAAGTAAAATATAAAATGGTTTAGGTGGAACAGAATTGTAAAGCTACTTACAATTAGCGAAAATTAAAAGGAAGTTACAATGTGTATTAAATTAAAAGATTAAAAGTTAAATGATATCATTGATGATGGAAATTGAATTTTTCCGAAACGTCTGTTAATAAACATGTACCATCTTTTCGTCCTCCTATTCCTCGCTATATATATAATATATATATATATATATATATATATATACATATATATATATATATATATATTATATATATATATATATATATATTATTTCTATATATGTATATATATATATATATATATATTATTTATTTATGTATATATAGTATTCATATATACACACACACATATATATATATATATATATATATATATACAGTATATATATTATTTATTTATATACAGTGGATTCCGGTTAATTGGGACATATCGGGACAGACTACTTTGGCCCAATTAAGCGGCTGCCCCAATTATACGAAGTTGCACGTAAAGAGTTAAAAATATGTACATAAGACAAAAGACAAACTTTCCGTTTGTTGAGTAACAAAAATACTTACTGTATATGAACTGAAACAAATGGTGCAAATCAGAGAAAAATATTTACCCTAAAAACAAATTTGATTCATGTACGTATTAAACACGCATGTAGTTCTTAACAGTTAATGACGTTGGAGGAATTTATCGAGTGTACCCTGCCGTGTTCTCTTGATTGACCACAACTGAACAAAATCAGCGCAGGTATCTAGTACAGATATAGGACTGCCTTCATTGCCTTCCTGCATGAAATAGCGTCGTAATCCAGCAATAAATTTCCTGGCATCTTGTTTAGTCACTCGATCAAGCTCAGGTGTGTCATCCTCATCGCTTTCTTGGTCTTCTGATGTCTTCCGGTGTTTTGCTGCAATTTTTTCAACAATTGCGTCCTCGCAATCTTCATTTTCATTATAATATTGAAGACTATTGTCGATGCATGCAAACTCTTCGTAGTTTCTGACGTGTTGCACTTCCAAAATGGCGTCATTTTCAGTATCGACCGTATCTGGCATCTCCAAGCCTGAGTGTTTAAAACCACAGTGAGCAAAGCAGTTCTGAATGGTCGTGGTGCTTATTCCTCGCCAACTGTCGGCAATAAACTGTACTGCATGTAAAAGATTAACCCTTCGACTGACTTCCTTAGCTGTTGAAGATGATGACATTAGATTTTCTTCAATTGTTTCAAGGATGTAGTTTACCAATTTTCCGTGATACAAGGTCTTAAAATTTTTTATGATTCACATGTCCATTGGCTGCATCAAGGATGTGGTGTTGGGAAGCAGAAATTCCAGTTGGATATTTTCCAAAATATCTAAATGAGGGTGTGCTGCACAGTTGTCAAGAAGCAGCAGAATTTTTCTCGACTTCTGTTGTAATTCCACGGCCCAGTGTAGCAATTACTGGCCCAGTTAAACGGCATGGTGTCCCAAATAAGCGAAGCAAATTCTGGTTATATTCACGATTTGTTTTTTGTTCTTCAAGATATATATATATATACTGTATATATTATTTGTGTATATATATATAATATATATATATTATTTATATATACAGGGTGTCCCAAAAGTCCCTATCTATTTTGTTAAAATAGGCTGAATTTCAAATAAATGTCACACTGACCTGAATACAGATGTATTTCTTTACAAATTACAAGTATTACACCATTAAAATTTTTAATTAGTAGTTTCCACATGTGCTCCATCTGTATCTCTGCAAATCTCAAAGCGGTCAGCTGCATTGCGGAACACATTTCCGAGCATTTCAGGGGTTATTTTCTCAACTGCTTGCATAATGCGATCTCGCAGATCTGGTAAATCTCGAATATTTCTGTGATAGACCTCTGATTTAATGAAACCCTAAGCAAAGAAATCCAATGGGGTCAAATCCGGAGATCTCGCTGCCTAGGGCCTACAGTATTTACCCCACGTCCAATCCAACTTTTTGGAAAACGCTCGTTTAGGTATGTCTGAACAATTCTGACATAATGACATGGTGCCCCATTCTGCTGAAAGACTACATTGTCGAGAATGCCATCTTCAAGAAGTTGAGGTTCTAGAAAATTTTGAAGCATATCAAAGTAAACAGGCCCTGTCACTGTAGCCTCTGCAAAGAAAAAGGCCCCGTAAATCTTAGACTTCGTCATTCCAAGCCACACGTTGACTTTAGGTGAGTTTCTTTCCCATTCAGTAAACTCAGTTGGCTTTTCATTAGCCCAGATGCGACAATTATGTCGATTGATTTTACCACAGGTGTGAAAAGTCGCCTCATCGCTAAACAAAATTTGGTCCATTAAATTGTTATTTTGGATTTGTTCGACCAGTTCCGCACACATTGCTGCTCTTTTTGGAAAATCTTCCTCGTGTAAGCTGTGTAACAGCTGAATGTGATAACACTTCTTCAGCGTCGAACGCAAGATTCTGGGAACAGTTGTTTTGGGTATGGTCAATCTGTGGGATGCTTGGCGAACTGACATTCTTTGATCGTCTTCGAACATCATGCGAACAGATTCAATGTTTTGTTGTACTGTTCTTGGGCGTCCACTTCCTTCATCATGCACAGATCCAGTCCTTTTGAATTTGTTCACCAATTCACGAATTGCTTTATCTGTCGGTCCAGGCTTATGAAACCTTCTTGAGAATCGGTCTCTAATTTCACAACATTTCATTCCTCTGATGCGACATGTTACTATCATAACGCGTTCATGCACATCCATCACCAATGATATGGATCTGAAAATATTAATTAAAAATTTTAAAATAATTAAAATAGAAATCTAATGCATGTATTTGTCTAGAACGTTGCATGCAATCATGTCATTAAAACATTCATTTGAAATTCAGCCTATTTCAACAAAATAGATAGGGACTTTTGGGACACACTGTGTATATATATATATATATATATATATATATATATATATTGATACGTGATCAGTCTTTTCTTGTGAACAGACGTGTTTTATCGAGTGTCCAGTGTTACCATTTGAATAAGTGGTTTTCGTTGAAGTGTTTAAAAAAAAAGTGTTTGGTGCATTCTTAACTAAATTAATTCGTGTTACTAATCATTCATTATCGAATATATTTCATTTATTGACTTTATTCATTACTATATTATTTGATTAAACCAAGGCTAGTGCACGTGGCTTGTCTTTTTTGTTTCCTGAATCTATTACTAACCGAGGTTTCATAAGGTTGAAATTCCCTTGGTTTGCCTTTTTTGTTTTTCAAATCATTCAGAAAACGTGCTTTTATAAGGTTCATTTTCCTTTCCTTCAGGGGGTCATGTAGAGTGTGGTCACCCACCGTGGGAAAAAGGAAAAACGAAAAATAAAACCAGTCGGTCGAATAGGGGACACATAAGTTTTAGTAATACATTTTCACTTACAGAACTTTCGTCGGTAGCTTAATTATATAGGGTGTCCATAAATTATTCACCCCATTATAAACCTTAATAAATTCGTTATTATAGAAGCTATCTTAAAACAGTTTGCGGCAGTTAATAACACAAATCAAGAATTTTTTTTTCTTTATTTCGCAGAACATCCACTAGGGGCACAATGGCGACAGTGAAGGAGAAAGCAATGTGTGTGCTGTGGATGTGGGAAACCAAATCTCCATTTACTGTACAGAGATGTTTTCGGGAGGAATATCAGAAAACTACACCAACAAAACAATCACTCAAGCGATGGCTGAAACAATTTCAAGAAACTGGCAGTGTGCTACATCAGAAAGGAGCTGGTAGGCCTAGTGTGTCTGAAGATAAGATAGCAGGAATTCAGGAGGCGTTTATCCGAAGTCCTACAAAATCCATCCGCCGAGCAAGCCGAGAACTGCAAATACCGCGTTCAACAGTGCATAAAGTGGTTCACAAGAAGTTGAAACTTTATGCCTACAAATTGCAAACCTTGCAGAAACTTCTACCAAATGACAAACCCAAACGGGTACAGTTTGCTGTTGACATTCTTCACCGTATTGATGAAGATGAGCATTTTTTGAACAATGTCGTTTTCAGTGATGAGGCGACATTCCATCTGTCTGGGGGTACACAAAGGACAGAGTGTATGCAAAGAAGGTTAATAACATCACAGAATTAAGACACCGGATTGAAGAGACACTAGCTTCCATCACGCAAGACATGCTTCTTAATGTTTGGAACGAAATCATCTATCGCCTTGATGTTCTGCGTGCTACCAATGGGGCACACGTGGAGGTTTACTGAATTAAAACAAAAATATCTTGAGTTGTGTTATTAATTGCCGCAAACCGTTTTAAGATAGCTCCTATAATAACGAATTTATTAAGGCTTATAATGGGGTGAATAATTTATGGACACCCTCTATATATTCATTTAGTATAAATCTGTGATAGAAGAATCTGTTTCTGCGTTTCAGGAACATTTTTGCGGCATTGCTCAGGTGACGGCGCAATGAGCACGCGGTAGAGCTACGTTGTAATTTATTAATTTCCAAGCGCTCGTTTTTTGTTTTTTGTTTTTTTAACTAATTAAGAGCATGGCACCCCCGTCAAGTACTTGCAGTCGCTGTGAAGGGAAATTTGCCGCTAACGCGTTTACAATGGCTAATAATAATGAACAGTTAGTTTGCAGGTGGTGCTCAAGCATGGAAGTGCTGAGGAACGAGTGAGAACGTGAGAGGGAGGCCAGAGTTAGGCTTGAAGAAAGCGTGATGCTCCTGACGGCAAAATTAGAATCCCTTGAGACTCCAGTTACGACCCCTCCTGCCTCAGTTTCTACTAATAATATAAGTAGTACTAATAGCCATCTCTCTTCCCCTAGTTCCCAACCCTTCGTTCGAGTGCGTAATGGAGCACCATTGAGAAAACCTAAGACATGTCTACCAGTAATAACAAACAATAAGTTTTCGGTTTAGGTTTCGAAGATGCTGATGAACCGGAAATACGACTCGTTGGTGATTCCATTGTTCGAAGGCAGCTCGAGGAATTCTGGGGGAGAAACCCTCGTCGTAGGCGCCGATACTGCTACCCTGGTGCAAGGGTGGAGGATATAACTGATAGTTGACCATTTTACAGACGGTACCGCCGAGGACACAACGTATGTTATTCATGTCGGTACTAATAACGTTTTAAATTCTAGATCGGAAGAACTGCTGGCTACGTACAGGGACTTACAAGAGCGACTAAAGATTGTTTTAACAGGTATACTTCTTCGAATTATCCAACGTAACGATTTCTACAGCAAGGCGACCTATATCAACAATAACCTAAAGTCTCTTTGCCAACAGGAAGGAGTGCATTTTGCGAATTTTTGGAACAGTTTCTACGGCAGGAGTGACTTGTTCCTCGGAGATGGACTTCATCTTAATGACGTTGGAGCTGCGCGCTTTGGAAGACTATTTCATAATACTGTCTCTTCTTTACAGGCTGCCGTAACTCGAACGGTCCCAGCGTAAATTCCACGAATTTCCCCTGCGTTCGCGAAGGTGTCGCAATTACAAACAATTTGAAGGTTCTATCCTTAAATGCTCGTAGACTACGAAATAAAATAAACGAATTTTTTCTTTAATTGCTTGTAAAGACTATGATTTAATTGAGATAAATGAATCGTGGCTTAGCACTGATCTTCAAGTAATAGAACCGTTAAGCAATAGCGATCAGAATATGGAGAGTGTGTCCTCTCAGTAAGTCACTCGAAACCAGCTAACTCGACTAAAATTCCTAACTTCCAGCGCGCAGACTTTTGTAAATTTCGAAATAAATTGTCACACGTCAATTGGGAAAACGTAATGGGGAACTCCAACTCAAAACTAATGTGGGAATCGTTTGAAACAGTATTTAGGACTATAAATGAGGAATGTGTACTGTACAAAATTAAGCGTGCGAAAGTAAACAACAAGCCCTTGTGGTTTACTTCTAGAGTAGGAGACATTATAAATAGTAGAGATAGGGCTTATAGGTTACATATGTGCGATAAAGACAATTTGTGGTTACGAAGCAACTACGTATATCTCTAAGGCGTGAAGCGAAAAGTGTAATAAAAAAATCGAAGTGCGAATTTGAAATCTCCATAACTCGTGACGGTAAAGAAAACCCCAAGCGATTCTTTCAATACATTAACAAAAGAAATCCAGTAAAAAGTGTCTTAGGGCCGTATTATCATAATACCTTTTGATAATGGTAATATTTTTAATAATATTGTGGTTAGTGAAGGAACGGTAGTGCGCTATATTGATAAAATGAAAACGTGTAAATCACCGTTGCCGCATTCCATATATCCCATACAACCAAAAGAATTAAAAGATAGCATTGTTGTGCCGCTAACAAAAAATTTTATTGTGTCTATTTCTGAGGGGTGCGTACCAGATAATTTCAAGTTAGCAAACGTAACACCTATCTTTAACAAAGGCGATAAAGGTGCGGCGGCAAATTATAGGCCAATGAGTTTAACGTCTGTTGTTGGTAAGCTACTGGAATCAATAACACTGGTCTACAGCCAAATTGCTTCGGAAATAAAAGTAGTCAATCTTTACTAATTTTGGGTCACTAAATACGAAAATGATGCCTAACATTCCCAATTGGCTCTATTTATAAAGATATCAGACAACCCTGCACCCTACTAACTGGACTGCAAATGTTGCGTAATAAGTAGACGCCTGTGACACATCGAAGCATTGACTCTACTGCGCATGCGCGTGGTTATATTTTTTTATTTTAATAAATTAATGTAAATATATACATATATATATAATAAAATGTAATTTTAAATTTATCTATTACATTATGTATTTGTAAATTATTTATTAAAAAATAGATTGGATCATTTTAACATATTGCTTCCCATAATGTTTTTGATTTTAATATAGATGGAAATTGATATTAATATAAATGAAAGGTATTTCCAAGAAGAAAAAGTGAATTTTTACAATATCAGAATATACCCTCTGCTATACGCCCGGTACCTCACGGCGAAAGACTACCCGTTTCTGAGCCTCCACACTCATTCTCCCTGGAGTCAGAGGAAGAGGGTAATGAAGGATCCTGCGAAAGTTGTGAGCCTTCAACTTCACAAGACCCTGAATTTGTTTATAACGACATCTAAACCGCACATGATAACTCAGAATAAATTAAACGAACTTATCAGAGATTTAGAACTGCCAAAGAGTAAGGCAGAGCTGTTGGGCTCCAGATTGCAGCAGTGGAATCTCCTCGCTCAAAATGTTAGTGTGTAAATTTCGTGACCGTCAAAAAGATTTTGTTCCATTCTTCATCATGGAAGGTGACCTTGTAGCTTGCAACGACATCGATGGTCTGATGGCAGCTCTCAACATTATTCACAATCCTGATGAGTGGAGACTGTTCATTGATTCATCGGAGTTGAGTCTAAAAGCTGTTTTGTTGCATGTTGGCAACGTATTGCCATCAATTCCAGTTGGTCATGCAGTCCACATGAAGGAAACATATGACCACATGAATTAGCAATTTTATGAACTGCATAAACTATGACAAACGTCAGTGGCACGTTTGTGGTGACTTGAAAGTTGTTGCTATAGTGCTTGGACTGCAGCCGGGGTACACAAAGTATTATTCTCTTCTATGTGAATGAGGTAATCGGCCTAAAACTTGAAGAACAACGTAACATGATACAGTTTTGCCGACATTTTCTCTAAGGTGAGGCACTAACCCTGCAAGGCTGCCAGGAGATTAAATCGTGCGGGCACTATCAATAATATCTCTTTATACTGTCGAATTCGACTAGACTGAAGTATTGCTTTTTTCTGTGTGAATGGGATAGTCGGGCTAGGACTTTTCATTCCATCAAGAAGGATTGGCCAATCGGTGATATATTACGATGAAGATTATATTTGAGATTGATTGAGACTGATTTCTAACTTATATATCTTATTGTAACTTTATTGGTATGTCTTTTTCATGGTAAATAGCACTATGTTATTCTACAACTTATTATATTCTGCTAACTTATCTTTCATAGTATTCAAAATTTTGATAATGTATAATTCATTCCCGTAGATTTATTCGAATTGATGACGTATGAATAACTTATTGAGTAAGGCGAGACTTTCACTGCAATGCGAGTAAAATAACATGACGTCATTATGCGAGGGAGAGAGGGTGGGGGAGGGTTAAAGTGAACAACATCTGGCAACCTCTGGCAACTCAGCCGAGACGGGATACGGGACTCACGCGCGAGTAGAAAGCGGTATCTGGCAACTCAGCCCGCGAGAAAGTTTCAAGGTCAAATATGCCCTCTCCTGTTGCAGCTCGGGTAATACTAAGCCGAGCTGCCGCACAAAGACGCGTTAATAATATGAGCGCGCAGAACTCTATTGCTTCACGACGGACAAAGTGAATACATCTTAACGTAAAATGATACAGACCTACCGGGTTAATAAAAGAACCTAACCTATATTAAACAATAAAATAAAATATTAAGGATAAGAAAGAGAGAAAAGAACGGAGAAATTAAGAGTTATAATGCTGTGACATAAAATAGAATCCTGATTCATTTTAATTGTTTATTGATTCATCGAATTTGAGTCTAAAAGCTGTTTTGTTGCATGTTGGGAACGTATTGTCATCAATTCCAGTTGGTCATGCAGTCCACATGAAGGAAACATATGACAACATGAAGCAACTTTTGAACTGCATAAACTATGACAAACATCAGTGGCAGGTTTGTGATGACTTGAAAGTTGTTGCTATCGTGCTTGGACTGCAGCCGGGCTACACTAAGTATTGCTTTTTTCTGTTTGAATGGGATACTCGGGCTAGGACTTCTCATTACATCAAGAAGGATTGGCCACTCCGACACTCATTGGAACCTGGAACAAAAAATGTCCAGTATCCTCCACTTGTAGAATCGACCAAGATTTTGTTACCACCCTTACACATCAAACTGGGCGTCATGAAAATTTTTGTTAAGGCTATGGATAAAACGGGAGCAGCTTTTAAGTACCTCGGTGGTAAATTCCCAAAGCTCAGTGAAGCAAAAATCAAGGAGGGTGTATTTGTTGGTCCACAGATCCGCGAGCTTCTTAGAGATGAGGAGTTCGACTGTATCCTAGGTCAGCGATGAACATGGTGGACGTTTCCACCAGGATATCTCAGCAATGAAGAAAGGCTACCAGGGGAAATGGAGTCCATCATTGTTAGCAGACTACTGCTGGACAATAACAAGAGATGCTTCAGAAGTTGAATACAAGAGAGAAGCAAAGAAGCGACGGGTTGAATCAATATAAGTGACTGCATTATACAGGTATGTTACTAATATATGGTATACATATACGCAAAATGTGTAGCTTAAATTTTGTTGGAAACTGTAGCCAATCGACTGTTTTTATGGTCATATTCGTTTTCAGCACCCCAAAATCCATAATAGGAAACACATTTTGTCTCCGAAGAACAAACTTTTTCAAATTTTGTAGACCAGTGTAATTAGAGATCGGATAGTCGAACACTTAGAATTGCATAACTTTGAAATACGCAGCACGGTTTTAGGCGAAGCAGATCTTGCTTAACTAATCTTTTAGAATTTTTTCAAAGCGTGGTTGACGTTTACGATAGTCATCGGGCGGTTGATGTAGTGTATTTAGATTTTCAAAAAGCGTTTGACACCGTACCGCACAAAAGACTCATTGAAAAAACTATGGCTCAGGGAATCAGGGGTGCAGTAATAAATTGGATAGAAGAGTGGTTGCGAGGTAGGAAACAGAGGGTGGTCGTTGATGGAGCGGAGTCGTGTTGGGCTAATGTAGCGAGTGGCGTTCCTCAGGGTTCTGTATTGGGTCTCTTGCTTTTTCTTATATATATTAACGATTTAGATGTCGGCCTAGTCAGTACAGTTTCAAAGTTTGCGGATGATAGGAAACTGGGTGGTAGGGCGTTTAATGACGAAGATAGAAGTAAAATCCAGGGAGATCTGAATAAAATCGTTGATTGGTCAGTCACATGGCAAATGAGATTTAACGTCGATAAGTGCAAAATTTTTTGCGTATATTATGTCAGGGAAAGAGTTAAGCGTAGAGCAGGAAAAAGATTTTGGAGTTATAGTCACTGGTGATTTAAAAGTAGCGAAACAAAGTACAGCAGCTGTCAATTAAGCGAATAAATTGTTAGGTTTTATATCTCGGAATTTGGAGTACAAATCGCGCGATATTATAGTTCCTCCTTATAAATCATTAGTTAGAACCCATTTGGAGTAGTCGATCCAATTTTGGAATCCGCATATGCACAAAGATATAAACAAAATCGAAAGAGTTCAAAGACGAGCAACTAAGATGATTCCGTCGCTAGGTCAAAGTCGTACGAAGCTAGGCTTAAGGAGTTAAAATTGACTACACTCGCTCGAGACTAGGAGGCTAAGGGGTGATCTAATCCAGGTTTTCAAAATTATGAATGGGTTCGATAACGTAGATAGAGATAGCTTTTTCGATATATCTTAATAGAGTATAATAGGACTAGAAATAACGGGTGTAAGTTGACAGGTACAGTAGAAGGTTCGAGACAGCAGTTGCCAAAAACTTTTTTACGCATAGAATAGTAAATAGCTGGAATAGTTTGCCGGTAGAAGTAATTAGTAGCACGTCTATAAACATGCTTAAAAATAGATTAGACGCATATGTTGATAGATTGGGTATAGTTTAAGGTAGTAAAATTAAGGGTTGGATAAGATAGATTTTGATTCTATTATCATTAAAGATCACTATAACCAAACTAGAGGTCATAGTAAGAAATTATTTTAGCCAAGATGTAGAACAAATTTAAGAAAACATAGTTTTAGAAACAGAATAATTAAATTTTGGAACTGTCTGACAGAAGAAGTGGTGACTTCGGATACAATTGATTCTTTCAAAAGAAGGTTGGATAGTTTGATGTCTGCAAGGGACATCTGGTGATAGTATTTAAGCCCATTTTTATTGCATGAATGGTACTAGTTTATTTCATATATATTATGTACATTTAGGTGATAGATCCCACAGCTCAACACAAGTGTTGTGGGATATAGAGAGGCAGCATCTTGGGTTAGGGGATACTCTCTGTCCTTACACACCCCATTTAAAGAGATTCCTTTGCCGAGCGGTGCCCCCCATATTACTGTGAGGTATTGAAAAACTCATGATCTTCACTTGCCCAACAAACACCTTTAAATGGGAGACCCAAAATGGGTGCACACACATTTCTATATTACTGTACAGTCTTTACAGCCACACCTACACTTTTCCTCCTAAGTATATATATTGTAATGTACATGGTTGTAAATTGTGACTTGGTCCGCTATTGATATGGACCGTGACTTATTTTTGGTTGGCAAGGTACTAGTATTGATGGATACCTTAATGAAATTAACTGTATTCTTTAGATCTGATATATTTGCATGTCAGTTATAAATAGATATAGAGTGTAACAAAAACTGTAACATATTTGTGGGTAGTCTATTATGACTTTGATCCTCTTGATCCAGAGATTCTATCTTTAGTTTTAAATTGATAATTAATTATTTTTAAATTGATAATTATTTAGTTTTATAAAAATTGTTTGTTGCCAATGTAGAGGCAGTATTTACATAGTGGAGCCACCTTGATGGTCCGAAGTGGCCCCTAGTGTGCCCACTATAAAATTTTCTTATGTTCTTATGTTCTTTGTGGTTCGAAACCCACGTAAAATTGTAGGTCCCCTCCGCCACCACGGAGGACATGCAAAATACACAATTACGAACACACTTAGGTAGACCAGCCATGAGTGGATCGTAGGGTCTTTGTTGGTCTGAAACATTATAACATTACATTAGAACATTATATATTATTTATATATATATATATATATATATATATATATATATATATATATGTATATGAAAAATTATTTCACGAAAGTGACACGTGAAAAATATTTATGATGAATAAAACCACGAAGGGAAAAGAAACACAAAGGGGTGCTCAAGCGCTTTCGTCTAATGACATCCTCAGGAACACTGGAGTGAAAGGACAGATCAAGGCAATATATAGGTTACAAAAATAAACATACATACAATACATATACATATACATATATATATATATATATATATATATATATATATATATATACATATATATAGTAAGCATAGAAAAAATTGTGGGAGGAGCAAACACATTTGTATGGGAAATTGTTTATTTTTGTAACCTATATATTGCCTTGATCTGTCCTTTCACTCCAGTGTTCCCGAGGATGTCATTAGACGAAAGCGCTTGAGCACCCCTTTGTGTTTCTTTTCCCTTCGTGGTTTTATTCATCATATATATATATATATATATACATATATATATATATATATATATATGTTGCTTGTACCCTTTGGTGAATGGACGTGTTGTTTTGCTCTCTCTATTTAACACCCAAATTAGAAGGGAATAATCTACTCGGCGGTTTATTCTGTTTGCACCCGAAAGTGTATAAAGTATCAGTGAATCCGTGCATATAAATTATAAAGTGAATTTCATTAAAATAAAGAAAGTGCAATATTTACATAATTTATCACCAATTTTAACGTATATATTCAAAACGAAATACGGTTGGCATTCGAGAAAGTTTGAAACAAAGCAGGAAAAAGGTCATAAAACAAAGGTCAGAAAACCCTCGAAATACCCTCGACCATCGAAAGGAAAGAAAAAAATAAAAATAAAAATAAATAAAGAATTTGTGTGGGTATTTCTTCTTAAGCTAATTAAGGAATATCATGGATATGGGTCCAAATTCTCACTTAATCTGTAATTTGTGCAATTTAGTAACAACGGAAAGCCTAGCGATTAGGTGTGATTTCTGCCAACGATTAAACGACTTTAACTGCATGAATTGGAATGATCGGGAAATAACTCTTGTCTCGAACGCGAAACAAGTCGTGGGGATCAAATTTCTATGTGGCGCATGTACACAGACTGTAAATTCTTTCGCGGTCTTTAAAGAAATGGAGATAGCAGACTCGAAAGTTACAAAAAAGAATGAAATAATGGGGACGCATGTGTCCGAAATGGTCCCAACGAAAAACAGGGTGGATGAGAGAGAGACGAAATAACGATTAACAGCATAATAACGAACAACAATTTAATAACAAATAACGATATAAACAATAATACGGAAGGAAGACATAGATGAAAGGAAAGAAATAAGTAAAAGTGGCGAAGTAGACAAACGGTCCAACGAGCGAAATGATAAAAAGATAATAACTAAAAACGTAGAAAATAAACAGCCAAAGAAAAATAATGATAATGCCAAAACTAAGAACTTGGTAATAATAAAAGAAAGCAGAAGCGTAGAAAATATCGTATGCAAATACTACGCGAAAGGAAACTGCAGATATCGGGATGGGCAATGCATATATGCACATCCCACATTATGCAAAATGCATTACACAAGTGGATATGCAAGTTTGATAAGAAATGCATGTTCCACCATCTTACGGTCTGCAACACTTATGAAAGATATGGGAGTTGCAAATACGAAAAAAAATGCCGATACCACCACCCTCAAAGGAACGCACGAGGGAACAGAAAAAACGAACATCAAAGAAGAGTGGAAATTTTTTAGACGCAGCCAACACATTTCAGCTGCTAAATACTCTCCAGCAATTACAAAACCAGCTGACAAATATAAATATAGAAATCCGAGAGCCGGACAGAAGGTACGAACAAAGACACTTCATGCGTTATCGGGACAACAGGTACCGACAAAGATAAAAAGAGGTAAATTCTCGGAGGACCACAAGGCAACGAAACCGGCACCCCCATCGGAAAACAAAGCGGAACCACCTGTATGCGAAAAAGAAAGAGAAAAAATAAAAATAATCCTAGCCAACATACAGGGCCTTAAATCAAACCAGTCCACGAACAAAGTTGCATACCTGAAAGGACTCATGCAAGAAGCCGGAGCAGACTTTGCATGCCTCACGGAAACTCATCTAAAGGACTGCCAGGCGAACTGTGAAAATTGTGAGTCCTGTATTGACAAAAAAGAAATACAAATTGACAACTATAACATCCTCCGAGCCGACAGAACAGTGAGACGTAAAGGAGGATGTGCTATTTACACACGCGAAAGGCACATAGCAGAAATGGCTATAAGTACCTCAAACAACTACGTAGAATGTGTAGCAGCAAAAATTGAAAAATTAAATATGGTACTAATTGTAATGTACAGACCCCAAACACGCCAACCTCAAAATTTTCAGATTCCATTACAGAGGTAAGAAACTTAGTAAAAGATCTACACTCTCCAACCCCAAATATTTTTCTCTGTGGTGATTTTAATTTCCCATTCATGAAATATAAAAGGATAGGAAAAAATATATGTATCCACCAGGACAAGGGGGGCACACGAGAAGACCAGGAGCAGGTAAAAATGCTACTAGCTTTAGCTGATGAATTTATGTTAACGCAAGAAATAACAGAAAACACAAGAAAAAACAACTGCCTAGATTTGGTATTCACAAACAACAGTAATCTAATTGATAATGTAGAAATCTCCCCAACTATGATATCAGACCACAATATCATTGAAATAACAACTAATATAAAGGCAACAGGAAAGGAAAGAACACGCACAACAGAACGAAGCAAATTCGAAATTTTTAATTTTCACTCCAAAGCTATAAACTGGGAAGATGTGACATCCAGCATGGAAGTAATAGATTGGAAAACCATTTTCGAGGCCAAGACAACGGAAGAGATGCTAATGACGTTAGAGGAGAAGACGTTAGAAATTGTGGAAAAACATGTCCCAAAGATACAACAAAGAGGAAAGAGAAGCAGGTTCGAAAGACAAAAGAGGGCATTGTTCCGAAAGAGAAAAAGTGACTGCAAAATTAAGTAATTGTAAAGATAACAACATCAGAAAAATATTAAATGATAAACTACAAAGTATCGATGTCGTCATACAGGAACAAATCGAGAAGCATACAGAAAAAGAAGAAGATGACGCTATAGAAGCGATAAAGGTTAACTCAAAGTACTTCTATAATTTCGCAAAAAGAAAGTCGAAAAACCAAGCGACTATCGGACCTTTAAAAAATGAGAACAGTGATTTATCTGATGATCTAACAGAAGTATCTGAAATATTAAAAGCTCAGTATGAATCATCTTTCAGTATCCCAAAAACTGACAAATTGATTGCGATAGAAACGCGTTCTTTGAAGAAGAACCACAAGGGGAAAGTATAACGGATTTCGACTTTACGACGGATGATATTACACAAGCCATAGGGAAACTAAAAACACACTCAGCGGCAGGACCGGATAAATGGAATGCCACACTGATCAAAAACTGCAAGAATGCAATCGCTGAGCCCCTATACTGGATATGGAGACGATCATTAGACACGGGAGAAATACCGGGCATCCTGAAGAGCGCGAACATAGTCCCAATATATAAAGGAGGAGATCGATCCGAGCCAAAAACTATAGGCCAGTGTCGCTTACATCTCATCTCACTAAAATATTTGAAAGAATAGTTAGACAGAAAATCTATGACTTTTTGGAAACTCAGAAAAAATTCAATGATAACCAACACGGGTTTCGATCAGGCAGATCATGCCTATCACAACTAATGGAACACTACAACAACATTATTGATTCACTTGAAAGTAATGAAAACTATGATGTACTATACACAGACTTTGCTAAAGCGTTCGACAAGTGTGACCACGGAATCATAATACATAAACTGAAATATATGGGAATAACAGGAAAAGTAGGGAAATGGATATATAATTTCCTTAGTGAGCGGAGGCAAGTCGTTACAGTACAAGGAGTATCTTCATCAGAATCAGAGGTCCTCAGCTCAGTACCACAAGGAACAGTATTAGCTCCACTACTCTTCATAATCATGCTAACTGACATAGATGAGGACGTTACCAGAGACAGCACAGTAACATCCTTTGCGGATGACACAAAGATCAGTAGAAAAATAAGAAACCCAGAAGACATAGGATCTCTACAAACCGACATAAACAAAATCTACAAGTGGACTGAAGACAACAATATGAAGTTTAACACCGAGAAATTTCAGCTATTACGGTACGGAAAAAGAGAAGACCTAAAGTCATGGAATATTATACCCCAAATGGACAGGAAATTCAGAGAAATTCCAGAGCAAAAGATTTAGGGGTTGTAATGACAGATGATGCGAAATTTGAAACACAAAATAAGATAGCAGTAAACAGAGCAAAGAGAATAACGGGTCAGATATTGAGAACCTTTAAACGAAGGGATAGGAATGTAATGATTCCTCTACTGAAAACCCTGATATACCCAAATTAGAATACTGCTCGGTCCTAACTCCCCATATAAAAAAGAAGACATTAGACAGCTGGAGGGGATCCAAAGAAGCTTCACAGCCAAGATCAATGGGTGCAAAGAACTAAATTACTGGGAAAGGTTACGAGAACTAGACCTATATTCACTGGAAAGGAGAAGAGAGAGATACACCATTATTTACACTTGGAAAATAATGGAGAAACTAGTCCCTAATCTTACTCTGAATCCCATAACTCCCCAAACAACGATGGAAAGTAGAAGCGGTAGACTGTGTCGTATTCCCAAATTGAAGGCGAGACAGGGAACATCCTTAACCCTGAAAGAAAATAGTTTTGTAGTGAGAGGACCAAAACTGTTTAATCAGTTGCCCAAAGACCTAAGAAACACGAAGGGAGTTGCAGTGGAAATCTTCAAAAGAAGACTAGACGCCTGGCTCAGAACAATCCCCGATGAGCCGGGCGTACCTGGCTATGTGAGGTGGAGAGCGCAAGAATCCAACTCACTACTTCACCAGGCCAACTCGAGAGGAGGGGCGACAAGCTTGACCTTCGCGAAATGAGAAATCATCGCGCGGAACCTTTGTAAGGTTGTAAGGTAAGGTATATATATAATATATATATATATTATATATATATATATATATATATATATATATATATATTATATATATATATTTATATATATTTATATATATATATATATATATATATATATATTTATATATACATATATATATATTATTTCTATATATATATATATTATTTAAAATATATATGTATTATTTATGTGTATGTATATATTATTTATTATATATATATATATATATATTATACTTATTTATGTATGTATGTATATTATTTATGTAATTATATATATATATATATATATGTATATTGTTTATATGTATATATATTATTTATAAATATATATAGACATATATATATGTGTGTGTGTATATATATGTATATATTTATATTTTATATTTTATTATTTATATACTGCATATATATATACTTAATGTAAAGAACGACACTTGTGTAGAAGAGTGTTCCACACAAGATGAGGAGGGAGAACGAACAAATTAAAAAAGAGTCACCACCGGGAAATCGAACCAGGGTTCATCCGATTGCCGGTCAGATATGCTATCCACTACACTATGGACCTCGATCAATCAGAAGTCGTAATTCTCCTACATACGAGCAGAAACCAATGCCCTGAGTGGGCACCGCTGCATGCCGTACATATATACAATTTAACTGCAAGCAACACACAGTATAATTAATGTAAAGAACGTCGCTTTTGTAGAAGAGCGTTCCGCACAAGATGAGGAGAGAGAACGATGATCCCGGGTTCGATTCCCGGGTGATACCTCATTTTTCATTTGTTCGTTCTCCTTCCTCATCTTGTGCGGAACGCTCTTCTAAGAAGCGTCATTCTTTACATTAATTATACTGTGTGTTGTTTTCAGATAAAATGTATATATGTACGGCATTCACGGGGCCCCATCAGGGCATTGGTTTCTGCTCGTATGTAGGAGAATTACGACTTCTGATTGATCGATGTCCATGGTGTAGTGGATAGCATATCTGACCGGCAATCGGATGATCCCGGGTTCGATTCCAGGGTGGTACCTTATTTTTCATTTGTTCGTTCTCCCTCCTTACCTTGTGCGGAATACTCTTCTGCACAAGCGTCGTTCTTTACATTAATTATACTGTGTTGTTCACAGTTAAAATGTGTATATATATATATATATAATATATATATTTTATATATATTATTTTTTATATATACATATATATATATATATATATATATATATATATATATATATATATACATATATTTATATTTTATATTTTATTTTATATATATATATATACTGTACAGGGTGGGCGGAAAGTAGCTCCCTATTTTGGATTGGTAAAAAAATACGTATATTATCCATTTATTTCAGAAGAAATAATATGAAAAGGTAGGCATACATGGTAGGTTTTCTCTAAAATTCAATGTGGGCTCCAACTCTTTCCACCAGCTTCTGGAGCCGCCCAGGAATGGCGTCCACTGACTTTAGCAGGAACTCCGGCGGGATGGAGGACATGACTTCCCGAATTCGGTCCTCCAGTTCTTCCAATGTCCTCGGTTTGGTGCGGTAGATTTCTTCCTTTACCCACCCCCAAAGAAAGAAGTCGCACGGTGTCAAGTCGGGGCTCCTGGCTGGCCATTGATGTGGACCACGACGACCCATCCAACGCCCAGGGAAGTGGGCATCCAGCCACTCACGGACAACAAGAGCGAAGTGCGGAGGGGCGCTATCTTGCATAAATATCAGATCGTCGATGTTCTCCCATGTGCTGACAACCGGCCAGACCTCGTTTCGCAACATAGCAAGGTACCGCTCAGCATTCATGGTGTTGCGCAGAAGGAACGGGCCCACAACCTGATTTGAGGTCATACCACACCACACCGTTACACTGAACCGATTCTGCCGTTTTTCAGCGGTAACCATGGGATCCTCTCCTGCCCAGTAGTGGCAATTGTGGCGGTTGACAAAGCCTCCGACGTGGAACACCGCCTCGTCGCTCCAGAGGATGCTGAGGAAGAGATGGGGCCAGTCTTCATGCCAAGCCAGCATGATTTCCCCGAACTCCATGCGAATGTCGCAGTCCTCGTCCGAGAGAGATTGGCAGTAATGCGGCTTCCACGCACGCCAGTTCAGCTCCTTCTTCAGCACAGTTCGCACTGAGTAGCGGGAGAGTCCACTTTCCCGAGCTGCCTGGCGAGTTGACTTTCGTGGACTCCGTGCGAACATTTCCTGAACTGCCTGCACCGTCTCCTGGGCCCTGGATGTCGAAGGGCGACCACATCTTCGAACATCTGCCACAGACCCCGTGGTCATGAGCTTCGAGTGGCAGTTCTTGATTGTTTTCGGGTCCACTTGGGCACGTGGTCCGTGAATGGCCCGCCACCATCTTTGAACTCGAACGACAGATTGCCAAACTTCGTACCGTGCCGCCAACTGGGCACGCTCCTGCAGTGTTAAACGCTCAGCCATGTTACCCTTCAATCTGAAATGAAAAAAAAAAATGAACGTTACAATTGTACCACTTTAGAGAACACAAAGGGAACACTTTAGAGAAAAAAAGATTACCGTTACAATTGTACCACTTTAGGGAACACACCATAACAATATAACAATACAATCACAATTTATACATAATTTATATGTAATTTAAATTAGGGAGCTACTTTCCGCCCACCCATATATATATTATTTATTTATAAATGTAAATATATATGTATATTTTTTATTTATAAATGTAAATATATATGTATGTTATTTATATATATATATATATATATATATATATATATATATATATATATATATATATATATATATATATATATAATAACGTTATAATGTTATAATGTTTCAGACCAACAAAGAACCTAGGATCCACTCATGGCTGGTCTACCTAACTGTGTTCGTAATTTTGTATTGTGCATGTCCTCCGTGGTGGCGGAGGGGACCTACAATTTTACATGGGTTCCGGACCACAAAGAACATAAGAACATAAGAAATTTTTACAATGGGCAAACTAGGGGCCACTTCGGCCCATCGAGGTGGCTCCACTATGTAAAAACTGCCTGTACATTGGCAACAACCAATTTTTACAAAACTAAATAATTACACTGGTATGCATCAATTTTGCTGTCAAGGGTTTTGTAAGTGATTCGTATAGAGTTTTTCCTGCTGATTTCGAATCACTAAATTTGTGAAGACAATGTATAGAGCATACTTTGGAATTAAGCTAGGGGACCAGGACAAAAATTTCGCCCCTCATATGTGCTGCAAGACGTGCATTGAAAATTTGAGAAGATGAAGCAAAGGTAGAGCGAAATCTTTGCCTTTTGGAATTCCCATGATTTGGAGAGAAGGAAAGGATCACGTGACAGATTGCTATTTCTGCATGACAAACCTCCAAGGTGGGCTTATAAATTTATTTTTCTTAAATATTTTGAAATCCTCGTATGAAACTTGACATAATATTCACCATAATGTAATATTCACCATATATAGCATAATATTCACCATAATGGTAATCATACATTTACATATACATATTGTTATAGAAAATACATTTACACATACATATTGTTATACAAGTTACATTTACATATACAATCATTGTATATTTTCTTTCTTTTTCATTCATATTGTCCCCGAAAGGACAATATGAATGAAAAAGAAAGAAAATATACAGACTCCATCGACCTATTTCATATCTTACAGACCGCAGCCTTCCCTCACGAGCCGCCACTGTCTGAATGCTTCTTCTATTTCATATGCAAGTTTTATATCCATGTTTCTGTGTTTCTATTTTCAGGAGTTAACAAGAAGAATAAACACATTGTTGTATACCCTGACATTCCTTCTACTGTGAGACCTGTACCCCATGATCCTGGAATTCCAATACCCGACCCACCTCAAACCCTGGACTTCGATGATTCTGATGATGAATCAATGACCAATGCCAATGACCAGTCCCAGTCGTATATACCTCAAAATACCGCTTCAAATGAGCCGAGGCCTCTCAACCAGGCCAAACTTAATGATCTTACCAGGGATTTAGGACTTTCCAAATTAGCTGCCTAGATCTTGGGCTCACGACTTCGAGAGGACAACTTGCTGGCTCCGGGAACAACATTCTCCTGGTATAGGAAACGAGAGGAAGAATTCCGCAAGTTTTTTGCAGTGCACGCACGAAAATACCTCTTCCTTAGTGTACTGCTGCAATGTTGAGGGGCTAATCGAATCCTTGGGCCTGCCGTATAACGCATCAGAATGGAGGCTATTTATAGACTCGTCTAAACGAAGTTTGAAAGCAGTACTTCTCAACATTGGGAATAGGGTTGCATCAGTCCCTGTAGCACATTCCGTACAACTTACTGAGAGCTACGATAACATGAAAATTTTACTGGATGCTCTCGTATACGACCAACATAACTGGAGGATCTGTGGAGATTTGAAGGTAATACTAATATCATAAGTAACTATTGCTATTGACTATGTTGTTTTTCCAAAGGTTATTTGAGAGCGTATAAGAACACTTAACTTCCCACAGAAGTGATACAGTCCAATGCATAGATTTTTTTATCTGATCGAACAAATTCTCTAAATGCTTTAAATATTTTCATTTTTTTTCAGATTGTGGCATTTGTATTGGGAATGCAAGGGGGATACACGAAATACACATGTCTCCTCTGCAAATGGGATAACCGAGCGGATGAGAAGCACTATGCACAGCGTGAATGGGCATCCAGAGAGAATTTTGAACCTGGGTCGCATAATGTCGTTTCAGTGCCCCTTGTACCACCAACAAAAATTTTGCTCCCACCACTTCATATTAAGCTGGGCTTGATGAAAAATTTCATCAAATCAATGAATAAGGAGGGTTCAGCATTCCGATATCTCGAGAGTAAATTTCCTCATATATCTGATGCTAAACTAAATGCTGGGGTTTTTGATGGTCCTCAAATTCGAATTTTGATCAAGGGTACTCAGTTCGAAAACGCAATGACTCCAACTGAGAAGAATGCCTGGCAGGCATTCAAATCAGTTGTCACTGATTTTCTTGGCAAGCGTAGAAGTCCAGAATACGAGTCCGTTGTCGAAAACTTGATGGAAGCTTTCAAAGCTCATGGGTCGCGCATGTCCATAAAAATGCACTTTTTGTGGTCCCACTTGGACTGTTTTCCTGAAAATTGAGGGGATTATAGTGAGGAACAGGGTGAACGATTTCACCAAGATATCAAAATAATGGAAGAGAGGTACCAGGGAAACTGGGATATCAATATGCTGGCGGACTATTGCTGGTGTTTGAAGCGAGACGTGCCCGAAGAAAAACACAGACGGAAAGCCAAAAAAACTTCATTCCTTCCTCAATAAACTTTTTTCCATATTCATTGTATGAATAAAAGTATTTATTCACACAATACTATAACCGACATGCAAATATATCAGATCCAAAGAATCCAGTCAATTTCATTACGGTATCCATCAATACCAGTACCTTGCCAACCAAAAATAAGTCACGGTCCATATCAATTTACAAGCATATACATTACAATATATATACTTGGGAGGAAAAGTGTAGGTGTGGCTGTAAAGACTGTACAGTAATGTAGAAATGTGTGTGCACCCATTTTGGTACTCTCATTTAAAGGTGTTTGTTGGGCAAGTGAAGATCATGAGTTTTTCAATACCTCACATTACTATGGCGGGCACCGTTCGGCACAGGAATCTCTTTAAATGGAGTGTGTAAGGACAGAGAGTATCCCCTAACCCAAGATGCTGCCTCCCTATATTCCACAACACTTGTAAAACTACGTTTTCTTAAATTAGTTCTACATCTTGGCCTAAATAATTTCATACTATGACCTCTAGTCTGGTTATATTGATCATTAATGAAAAGAGAATCAAAATCTATCTTATCCAACCCTTAATTTTACTACCTTAAACTATACTCAATCTATCAACATATGCGACTACTCGATTTTTAAACATGTTTATAAACGTGCTACTAATTACTTCTACCGGTAAACTATTCCAGCTATTTACTATTCTATGCTTAAAAAAGTTTTTGGCAACTGCTGTCTCGAACCTACCTTCTACTTGTCAACTTACAACCCTTATTTCTAGTCCTGTTATATTGAGGTATTTCGCAAAAGCTGTCTCTGTCTACGTTATCGAACCCATTCATAATTTTGAAAACCTGGATTAGATCGCCCCTTAGCCTCCTAGTCTCGAGTGTAGTCAATTTTAACTCTTTAAGCCTATCCTCGTACGACTTTGACCTAAGCGACGGAATCATCTTAGTTGCTCGTCTTTGAACTCTTTCGACTTTGTTTATATCTTTGCGCATATGCGAATTCCAAAATTGGATAGCGTACTCCAAATGCGGTCTAACTAATGATTTATAAAGAGGAACTATAATATCGCGGGATTTGTACTCAAAATTCCGAGCTGTAAAACCTAACATTTTGTTCGCTTTATTAACCGCTGCTGTACTTTGTTTCGCTACTTTTAAATCACCAGTGACTATAACTCCTAAATCTTTTTCCTGCTCTACGCTTATCAACTCTTTCACTGACATACTATACGCAAAATTACCGTTACGCGAACCTATATGTAAAATTTTGCACTTATCGACGTTAAATCTCATTTGCCATGTGACTGACCAATCAACGATTTTATTCAGATCTCCCTGGATTTTACTTCTATCTTCATCATTGATCACCCTACCACCCAGCTTCGTGTCATCCGCAAAATTGAAACTGTACTGACTAGGCCGACATCTAAATCGTTAATATATGTAAGAAAAAGCAAGGGGCCCAAAACAGAACCCTGAAGAACGCCACTCGCTACATTAGCCCAACACGACTCCGCTCAATCAACGACCACCCTCTGTTTCCTGCCTCGCAACCACTCTTCTATCCAATTTATTAATACACCCCTGATTTTTTATATATATATATTTTATATTTATATATATATATATATATATATATATATATATATATATATATATATACATATATATATATATATATATATACTTATACATATAGTCTTTATATATATATATATACTAGTACTGTTCCCGCCGTTTCGCTGACGGTTAGACAGGCTAAACTACAAAAAAATAACCCAGCCGTGAAAATTTTGAGCTTCACATTATGTCAACATTTCTGAATCTGGTATCTCCCAAAACCTCCTCACCCCCATTCATACAACTTGGGGGCTAACCCCCTCCCCCATTACCCCCACCCCCACCCTTCCGCCATTGCTAAACTACAGAAAAGAACACAGTCATGAAAATCTTGAGCTTCACATTACGCCCGCAATACAATTTCCGAATTTTTTTCTCACAATTTTTTCTAGCAATTTATGAAAGTGTGACGGACAGACGGACAGACAGACGGACAGCTCTCTTATTATAATATAGATATATAAGTATATATTATTTATATATATACATATATATATATGTGTGTGTGTGTGTAAAAATGAACAATAAATAATCCATATTCATTGTTACACGAGGAGCCAAAGTCGCGTGATGCGATTTTGGATAAAATTTTTATTTTTTGCCTTCTATTTTTGCTTTTGTCACAACCCTACGATCTACCATTTCTATGGTTTGGTCTTGTTCATATTTCCATTTTTATTTGTTATAGAATTTGTTATAGTTGATTGTTGTTGTCTTGCATCTCACCCTCGTCCCTAGATAATGCATGCACAGTGCATATAACAGGATTGGAACCCGTAGTTTTGCTTCTTAGTCCTTGATACCCAATCTTTGTCTTTAATTCGTTTCTTTTAGGTCCTCCCAAATAGTGACTTACGGTTACACTGTACGTATGACATAGTTTGAATGGCTGTGACGTCATAAAGTAGCTTAATTCCCTTCACATTTTCCTGTCATTAATTTCCTTTCATTGTATCTCTAGTGTTCAATGTGTGTGAAATTCTTTAATATAATAATAAAAACTGTGCACTCTATAATTAAAAATATATCTATTATTTGACCATATTTCGCCCCCCTCATACGTCCATATCTTATCTTTACCATTGTCTTATATCAGTTTTATTAAATATTCAGTTTGCTCGTGTCAATCTATGAAATGCAAAACTTTATGCATTCGTTCGAAATCATCGAAATACGTTCTCGTGTATTATTTATTTATTTTTTTACTTTTTATTTTTAATTATTTCTCCTCCCGCAATGAACTCGAAAATGCTGAGGCAAATGATCACATTCCGCTCATCGCAGCATAAATCGAACATCTGAAAACGAAAGACCTCTTGTCCCTCTGATTTCAAATTTATAACTTATAATCATGTGTGTCATGTTGTGTATAAATTATCTTGTATGTGCCTATGTACTTTGTGTTGTACTAATAACCATATAATAACCATATATAAATATAAAAACACTGTACGAATTGTAAACGACGTAATGTACTTTAATAAAATTGTAATTAAATGTAATAGTTTAATATAATGTAATGTACTTTAATAACGATATTTAACGATAATAAGCGAATGTGAATTAATTGATAATTGTAATCGTAATTGTAATGAGCCAGAATTACAACGTAATCAATTATGTACTTAGATTGTACTTATATACTACTACGAATTTATATCGCCTTCAGAAATGAATACTCGGCGAAAATACGATCAGTTTTTATTTTGTTTTTTAAATTTTTATTTGGAATCTTTCATCTGATCATGTGTTTAAAAGGGGTGAACCTATCCTTCAACTGCATTCCCCAACATTTAGACTTATATGACACATGTAATTGTAAAATGAACTTCACTCTTCTTTGGTCACTACTACGAGACTCCCTTGTTAGCAGCCTCGCTGCGAAGAACGGGCAGAGGCCCCTGGCCTCCTTAATGGTCGAAAGAGGTCGAACCTCTACCCCTTTAAATTCAGAGCACTACCTGTACATTCTGAAAGTAAACTACAGTCAAAGAAAGTTTTTTTATCTTTTCCTTTGAGCCTTGTTCTCTTCAGGAACTTAAATCAGTCAAATTTTTAGTAAGTCTACCAGAGTCCTCCGAGCCACTGTAGAAGAACTCGGAGAGTAATATAGAAGAAAACTACTACAAGTCACACATCCGTTGCTGCCACCTAACTAGAACCCCCGTCGACTTCGAACCGACTCAGGGCCATAAAAGAAGAGGATCTTATAACAGTGGCGACCCTGTCGCCAGGATCTTATAAAATTGGCGACCCTTTAACCAGGATAAGAAACTGACGACCCCTGCATCCAGGATTCTTCCAGTCTTCCAGACCATGGATATCGAAACAACCATAAGCACATAGAAGAAGAGGATTTTAACAAGAGGATTTTAACAAGTGGCCACTCTTTGGCCAGGATAGAAATTACCCTGCATCAGGATAAAACCAGTTGACCGGCGTGTCACAACTTCCAGTTCGTAACATCCACCCTTGAACCGGAGTGTCACGACTCCATGTTCTCCACGCCTAGTTTTCATGCAAAAACAAGTAGCCAGCAAGACACGTCTTCAGTTCACGTCTCTAAGGATTTCGCCTTAGAAATTTTGTTAAGTACAGAGTTCGGCTTTTTTAAGTAATTTATAAACACATGAAAAGTCAGTGTTATTAACAGTTAATAATGAGTATCAAGTCAGAATTTACAACACAGTGAACATTTCAGACACCAGTGATACATTTTTTTTAGTGAAACAGTAATTTTCACAGAGTTGAAAGTCACAGGGTTAAAAGTCACAGAATTTAAAAGTCACAGAATTTAAAAGACACAGAAGTTAATAGTCACAGAAGATAATAGTCACAGAAGTTAATAGTCACAGAATTAATGTCACAGAATTAATGTCTCAGAATTAATGTCACAGAATTGATGTCACAGAATTAATGTCACAGAATTATTTTCAGAGAGTTAATTTCAGAGAGTTAATTTCACTATTATATTTAGTATAGAATACATTTATGTTATGTACCAAACATAATATTACTGTACCTTCGCGGATATTCGAGTGAAATGTTTACACTTTTTATTTTTGTTTACAATTTTTTCAAATTATTGAATTGAATTGACTTGCAAATTAAGAAAGAGAGAGTTTATAGAGTTTATAGATATAAAGATACTTGAAGCAGTTTCAAGTTGCAGTTTCAGTTTTCAGTTTCAGTTGGTTGCATCCAAGAGGGACAACCAAACCCCAGAGAGTTATATACTTGAATGCAGTTCAAGTGCAAGTCAGTTTCATTTTCAGTAGACTCCACTTGATAGAGTTCAAGTGCAGTCAATTTCAGTCAGTTCAGTTTGAAGATACTTGATAGAGTTCAAGTCAGACAGTTTCAGTTTCAAGATACTTGATAGAGTTCAAGCCAGAAGTTTCAGTTTCAGTTGCAAGTCAGTTTCAATTTCAAGTCTCAGTCAGTTTCAAGTCTCAGTCAGATTCAAGTCAGTCAGTCAGTTAGTCAGTTTCAAGTTTGAAGTCAGTTTCAGTCAGTTTTGAAGTCAGTTTCAGTCAGTTTTAGGTCAGTTTAAGTCAGTCAGTCAGTTTGAAGTCAGTCAGTTTGAAGTCAGTCAGTTTGAAGTCAGTCAGTTTAAGTGAATCAGTCAGTTGCATGAAAGTTTTAGTCAATTTCAAGAAAGTTGTAGTCAATTTCAAGAAAGTTGTAATCAATTTCAAGAAAGTTGTAGTCAGTTGTAGTCAGTCAAAAAAATTGTAGTCAGTTCCCACTCAGTTCAAATTCAGTTTTGAATTCCCAAGTCAGTTTTGAAGTCCCAAGTCATTTCGATGCAGTCAATTGAATTAAACTTCTTTTTTGTTGTTTAAAAGAATTTAATTCAACCTTTTTTTGTTGTAAATGAGAATTAAATTCAACCTGAATTGACCGGTTTGCGTCTTTAGTTTAACCTTTTTTTATGTTTGTAGAAGGAAATTGACCGATTTGCCTTTTCTTTTCATGCCATTGTTGCGTATATAAATATATAGGTAAAATGACATATTTTATTGTTTGCAACCAAAACCGTTTTTACAAATGTTTGTAACGAGTTTTATAATTATTTTGATTATATGATGACAGTAATAGTGTAATAATTTATCGATCATGTACCTAATTTATCCTGCTCTGTACGGTCGGGAAATTTACCCGTATGACCACACATACCCTAAATTTAAGTTGTGTTTTTTATATTTTTTGTAATTTACTTTTACTTAAACTTCTACACAATAAAACATGTATTTATCTATGTGAAAACAAGTTTTCAGACTAAAATATCAAATAATTCAAATTCTATCAACATTTAACGAAAGAGTATGATTTTTCTACTTAACATGCAAAAATTATTAAACCTTTTTAATATTCTTTTTTATATAAAAATAATTTTTAATGTAAAATTTAACTGAAATTAAAAAAATTGTTGGAAATTCTTTCCTTCCATTTCAATAACTTTTTTTTATTCTTGGCCGAAATTCATCTATGGTCCGATTTATTTTTATTTTTAAGAATGTTGTATGTTTAGTTCATTAAAATGCGTAATTGATTTCTATTTTTAATTTGTATTTTTCATTTTCTTTGTTCAATTAATATTGAGTAATTATCGTTAAATTATTATTATACCATTTGTAAGGTATCAAATGAAAATTATAGTCAATTTGACACTATGGCTAATGAATGTTAATAGTCGAATTTAATTGTGTGTCGAAATTCAATTTTAATACCGTGAGATTTACTTTCATTAATTGTAAGTTCTTCTAAGTGCGTTTTGTTTATTACCTTAATATATGTAACTGATTTAATTAAATACTTAAATACTACCTTGAACTTAAAAGATTCTATAACCCTACTCTCAATTTAAATTATTATATAACTTTGTTAATTCGAAAACCTCCCGAATACTCACACACACACATATGTATGCACACTATATATATAGGGTGGGGCACGGGAATCAAGTGTTTTTTGAATAGCTAGTAATCGGCCATTAGGAATGGGAGGGGCGTGCGGTAGGTAGCATTCCATTCCTGGGTTCATAGCATTTAACTTTAACTAACACTCACCTTTATCTTTCAGGTGCCATCATGGAGCAGTGGACGTTAGAACACCGCATGTTCGCGTATGATCATTTTGTTAGGAGTGGCGAGTCAGTGACAGCAGTTCAGCGTGCGTTTCGCCGCAGATTCAACATTCATCGAAATGACTCTGTTCCCGCTCGTGACACAATCTTACGTTGGGTTAACAATCTTCGAACAGGAGGCTCAATAATGAAAACAAAACCGAAGGGGCCGCAACGCACTGTGCGTACTCCAGAGAACGTTGAAAGGGTCAGACAAGCGATGTTGCAAAGCCCAGGCCGCTCTGGGCGTTACATTGAGATGGTGAACACCTTTTTCATCCCTGAGTTACGAAGAAGGCGTATTGCTCGTCGACATTTGTGGTTTCAGCAAGATGGGGCCACGCCACACACCGCCAGAGCGTCAATGGCTGTTCTTCGCCCCCTGTTTCCCAACCATCTCATTTCGAGATTTGGTGACATTGCATGGCCCCCTCGGTCCCCTGACTTGTCCACATGTGACTTCTTTCTATGGGGGTACCTCAAGTCACGTGTCTACGAGGACAAGCCCCGTACATTAGATGCATTGAAGGAAGCGATCCGTCAACAAATCATCCAAATCAACAGAGACCTGCTGGGAAGAGTGGAGGCCAATTTTCGTAAACGCCTTCAACAATGCGTCGACGGCCAAGGACATCACATGCCAGATATAATTTTCGGTACATGATTATTATGACATGAAATGCTATGTTGTTACGAATGTTGTTCTACCAATATATTTTCTTTACAAAAATAAATATCATTTTCCTGATTATTCCAAAAACACTTGGTTCCCGTGCCCCACCCTGTACTATATATACAAACTTTATGCTAAAATCATTGTGATATCACAATAAACTATTTCATTGCGTGTAAGTGCTAACTATGCTATTTAATTGTAATCACTTTTGCTTTCTATATATATATCTTGCTGATGCATTTATTCAGTTACCGGTAATTTAACAATCCTCTCAGTAAATCTGTCTCAAAATTATGATACACACTTTGTACCTAGTACACACCAAAACACACTAGACCACAGGTCTATACATCATCCATTACGTAATTCGATTTTTACTTACAATAGTCAATAAAACTAGTTTATAGATTGTACGATCATGGTAACTTTGAAAATTCCTGAACTTTAAAATTTATATTTTTCCCTTTTACCCACTATTCATTATGTATGTAATTTTTCCCACAGAAAATAAATTTTCGTTAAAAATTAAACAGAATTAAAACTTTTGTTGAAAATTTAAAACTATCATTGATTGTTTAAATTAAAGTGTTGTCTAAAATTAGATTTGATTTTCTATTTACTGTGCATTGTAACTTAACCACCTCGACTTTTGCTTTGGAAATAAATTTGTAATTATAAAAACCGTTGTTATCATCTAGTTTGAATTAGTTAGGATGTTATATTAATTGTTTGTATTGTATTAATTGTATTATATTATTGTATTAATTATACCATTTTAGAGGGTGGAACACTGTAGAAATGAACAATGAATAATCCATATTCATTCTTACATGAGGAACCAAAGTCGCTTGATGCGATTTTGGATAAAACTTTTATTTGTTGCTTTCTATTTTTGTTTGTGTCACAACCCTACGATCTACCATTTTTATGGTTTCGTCGTGTCCATATTTCCATTTTTATTTGTTATAGAATTGGTTATAGTTGATTGTGGTTGTCTTGCATCTCACCTTCGTCCCTAGATTATGCATGCACATTGGATATAACAGGATTGGAACCCGTAGTTGTGCTTCTTATTCCTTGATATCCACTCTTTATCTTTAATTCGTTTCTTTTAGGTCCTCCCAAATAATGACTTACAGTTACACTGCACGTATAACATAGTTTGAATGGCTGTGAGGTCATAAAGTAGCTTAATTCCCTTCACATTTTCCCATCATTAATTTCCCTGCATCATATCTCTAGTATTCAATATATAAAAACTATTTAACATAATAATAAAAACTGTGCACTCTATAAGTATAAATATAACTATTATTCGACCATATTTCCCCCCCCATACGTCCATATCTTATCTTGACGATTGTCTTAAATCAGTTTCATTAAATATTCATTTTGCTCCTATCAGTCTACGAAATGCAAAACTTTATGCATTCGTTCGAAATCATCGAAATACGTTCTCGTGTATTATTTTTTATTCTTTTTTACTTTTTATTTTTAATTATTTCTCCCGCAATGAACTCGAAAATGCTGAGGCAAGTGATCACATTCCGCTCATTGCAGCATAAATCGAACATCTAAAAACAAAAGACCTCTTGCCCTCTGATTTCAGATTTATAACTTATAATCAAGTGTGTCATGTTGTGTATAAATTATCTCATATGTGCCCCTGTACTTTGTGTTGTACTAATAACCATATATAATAACCATGTATGAATATAAAAACACTACGAATTGTAAACGACGTAATGTACTTTAATAAAATTGTAATTAAATGCAATAATTTAATATAATGTAATGAACTTTAATAACGATAATTAACGATAATAAGCGAATGTGAATTAATTGGTAATTGTAATTGTAATGAACCAAAATTACAACGTACTCAATGATGTACTTAGATTGTAATTATGTACTACTACGAGATTATATCGCCTTTAGAAATGTATACTCGGCGAAAATATTAGTTATTATTTTGTTTTTTAAATTTTTATTTGGAATCTTTCATCTGATCATGAGTTTAAAAGGGGGGAACTTAACCTTCAACTGCATTCCTCCAACATTTAGACTTATATGATACATGTAATTGTAAAATGAACTTCACTCTTCTTTGGTCACTACTACGAGACTCCCTTGTTAGCAGCCTCGCTACGAGGAGGGGGCAGAGGTCCCTGGCCTCCTTAATTTTTAGATTCCAGCCTGAGCCATGGTGGAAAATGGTATGTCGAACCTCTACCCCTGTAAATTCAGAGCACTACCTGTACATTTTAGAAGTAAACTACAGTCAAAGAAAGTGTTTTTTATCTTTTTTTTCGAGCCTTGTTCTCTTCAGGAACTTAAATCAGTCAAATTCCCAGATACGATATAAGACGAATCAGAGAATCTTCAGATAATTTTAGTAATTCTACCAGAGTCCTCCGAACCACTATAGAAGAACTCGGAGAGTAATATAGAAGAAAACTACTACAAGTCACACATCCGTTGCTGCCACCTAACTAGAACCCCCGTCGACTTCGAACCAACCCAAGGCCATAGACGGAGGGGTTATAACATATATATATATATATATATATATGCATTATTTATATTTATATATATATATATGTATATGTGTATATATATGTAAATATTTATTTTATATTTTATTATTTATATATAAATATATATTATATACATATATATTGGTTATATATATATATATATATATATATATATATATATATATATAAAATAATGTATATATATATATTATTTATATATATATATAAATATATGCAGTAAAATCACAAATAACACGTGATCTTATTAATAAGCAAACAACCACAGGGAAAAAGGAAAAAAGAAACGAATTCCGAGCACTTTCGTGATATATTCACATTTTCAAGGACAAGAGAGAAATAGACAGAATTTACCAAATAAATGAGTTAAATACATATGCGAAAAACTTCCACTCGGCAACGCAATTTAAAAACAATAATACATTCTAAAGATTTTTTCCAATAGGTAACTTAATCTAAAAGCTACTAAATTATTGAATACATAAGAACTATATAAATGAAATTATCCAATTAACAAGTACAGAAAACAAAATTTATTATAACAGTTATATATAACCCACGTAAAATTGTAGGTCCCATCCAGCACCACGGAGGACATGCAAAATACACAATTACGAACACACTTAGGTAGACCAGCCATGAGTGGATCCTAGGGTCTTTGTTGGTCTCAAACATTATAACATTACATTATAACATTATATATTATTTATATATATATATATATATATATATATATATATATATATATATATGTGTGTGTATATATATATATATATATTATTTATATATATATATGTATATTGTTTGGGTATATATATATTTATCTCTAAATATATATCTATTTACACACATATATATATGTGTGTATGTATATATATATATATATATATGTATATATTTATATTTTATATTTTATTATTATATACTGCATATATATATATATATATATATATATATATAATATATATATATATTATATATATTTAATGTAAAGAACGACGATTGTGTAGAAGAGCGTTCCGCACAAGATGAGGAGGGAGAACGAACAAATTAAAATGAGGTACCACCGCGGAATCGAACCCCGGTTCATCCGATTGCCGGTCAGATATGCTTTCCACTACACCATGGACATCGATCAATCAGAAGTCGTAATTCTCCTACATACGAGCAGAAACCAATGCCCTGAGGGGGCACCTCCGCATGCCGTACATATATACATTTTAACTGCAAACAACACACAGTATAATTAATGTAAAGAACGACGCTTGTGTAGTAGAGCGTTCCGCACAAGATGATGAGGGAGAACGATGATCCTGGTCTACCTAAGTGTGTTCGTAATTGTGTATTTTGCATGTCCTCCGTGATGGCGGAGGGGACCTACAATTTTACGTGGGTTCCGAACCACAAAGAACATAAGAACATAAGAAATTTTTATAGTGTGCACAGTAGGGGCCACTTCGGCCCATCAAGGTGGCTCCACTATGTAAAAACTACCTGTACATTGGCAACAACCAATTTTTATAAAACTAAATAATTATCAATTTAAAACTAATTAATTTCAATTTAAAACTAATTAATTATCAATTTAAAATTAAAGATAGAATTTCTGGATCAAGAGGATCAAAGTCATAATAGACTATCCACAAATATGTTGCACTCTACATCTATTTATAAATGACATGCAAATATATCAGATCCAAAGAATACAGTCAATTTCATTAAGGTATCCATCAATACCAGTACCTTGCCAACCAAATATAAGTCACGGTCCATATCAATAGCGGACCAAGTCACAATTTACAACCATGTACATTACAATATATATACTTAGGAGGAAAACTGTAGGTGTGGCTGTAAAGACTGTACAGTAATGTAGAAATGTGTGTGCACCCAATTTGGGTCTCCCATTTAAAGGTGTTTGTTGGGAAAGTGAAGATCATAAGTTTTTCAATACCTCACAGTACTATGGGGGGCACCGCTCGGCAAAGGAATCTCTTTAAATGGGATGTGTAAGGACAGAGAGTATCCCCTAACCCAGGGCTTCTCAAACGTTTTTCACTTGCGACCCCTTTGGATCAGACAAATTTTTTCGCGACCCTTCAGTCAATGTCATAAAAGCAATAGGTACTAACACTGTATATTTATGAAAAAAATAATATTTTCAAATGTTTCTGCGACCACCAATAATATTTACGCGACCCCTAGTTTGAGAAGCGTGGCCCTAACCCAAGATGCTGCCTCCCTATATCCCACAACACTTGTGTTGAGCTGTGGGATCTATCACCTAAATGAAATAAACTAGTACCATTCATGCGATAAAAATGGGCTTAAATACTATCACCCGATGTCCCTTGCAGACATCAAACTATCCAACCTTCTTTTGAAAGAATCAATTGTATATGAAGTCACCACTTCTTCTGTCAGACTGTTCCAAATCTTAATTATTCTGTTTGTAAAACTATGTTTTCTTAAATTTGTTCTACATCTTGGCTTAAATAATTTCATACTATGACCTCTAGTCTGGTTATGAAAAGAGAATCAAAATCTATCCTATCCAACCCTTAATTTTACTACCTTAAACTATACCCAATCTATCAACATACGCGTCTAATCGATTTTTAAACATGTTTATAGACGTGCTACTAATTACTTCTACCGGCAAACTATTCCAGTTATTTACTATTCTATGCGAAAAAAAGTTTTTGGCAACTGCTGTCTCGAACGTTCTACTGTACTTGTCAACTTACACCCGTTATTTCTAGTCCTATTATACTGTATTGAGATATATCGAAAAAGCTATCTCTATCTACGTTATCGAACCCATTCATAATTTTGAAAACCTGGATTAGATCACCCCTTAGCCTCCTAGTCTCGAGTGTAGTCAATTTAACTCCATAACCCTATCTTCGTACGACTTTGACCTAAGCGACGGAATCATCTTAGTTGCTCGTCTTTGAACTCTTTCGATTTTGTTTATATCTTTGTGCATATGCGGATTCCAAAATTGGATCGAGTACTCCAAATGGGTTCTAACTAATGATTTATAAAGAGGAACTATAATATCGCGCGATTTGTACTCAAAATTTCGAACTATAAAACCTAACCCTTTATTCGCTTTATTCACCGCTGCTGTACTTTGTTTCGCTACTTTTAAATCACCAGTGACTATAACTCCTAAATCTTTTTCCTGCTCTACGCTTGTTAACTCTTTACCTGACATAATATACGCAAATTTTTTTTACACTTATCGACGTTAAATCTCATTTGCCATGTGACTGACCAATCAACGATTTTATTCAGATCTCCCTGGATTTTACTTCTATCTTCGTCATTAAACGCCCTACCACCCAGCTTCATGTCATCCGCAAACTTTGAAACTGTACTGACTAGGCCGACATCTAAATTGTTAATATATATAAGAAAAGCAAGGGGCCCAATACTGACAGTGGTGGGCGCGGTACCAAAATTTGGGGGTGCGTTACGCGGTACTGCGGTACCTCAGCATGCCCAGTGTGTTACGCGGTACTGCGGTACTTTTTCAGGTCCCCCTGGTGCGTTCCGCGGTACTGCGGTACTGCGGTACTGCACACAAGAACAACACAAGTAATAGCACATATTTTCAGAAATTGCATATCGGCGATTTCGCACCTGAACTTTCTGCCATAATGGCTAAAAATCGATCTTTGTCACAGAAATGTAACACACGTGCAACCGGCTCAAAAGCAAGCACTGCACTGAGGCGTTGTGATAGGATGGCAACGTAACATGTTCTGAACGAAAACTTAACGTGTCTAGAGTTAGGCTGATGCAACACACGCAGCATTCGTCTTACTGTACTCCTGTAATAAGGTTTACTTCAAAAAAAGTGTTAATTTTTTGAAAAGTCGTGTTTGTCGGTACCGCGGAAAGTACCGCGGGAAATTTGAATGCGGTAGCGGTACTGCTGTACTTTCAGCGATCCTTTGCGGTACTGCGTTATGCGGTACCGGTTTGGTAGTGCGGTAGTACCGCAGTACCGCAGTACCGCAAAAAATACCGCAAGTGCCCAGCTTTGCCAATACAGAACCCTGAGGAACGCCACTCGCTACATTAGCCCAACACGACTCCGTTCCATCAACGACCACCCTCTGTTTCCTACCTCGCAACCACTCTTCTATCCAATTTATTACTACACCACTGATTCCATGAACCTTAGGTTTTTCAATGAGTCTTTTGTGCGGTACGGTGTCAAACGCTTTTTGAAAATCTAAATACACTACATCAACCGCCCGATGACTATCGTAAACGTCAACCACGCTTTGAAAAAATTCTAAAAGATTAGTTAAGCAAGATTTGTTTCGCCTAAAACCGTGCTGCGTATTTCTAAGTTATGCAATTCTAAGTGTTCGACTATCCGATCCCTAATTACACTGGTCTACAAATTTTGAAAAAGTTTGTGCTTCGGAGGCAAAATGTGTTTCCTATTATGGATTTTGGGGTGCTGAAAACGAATATGACCATAAAAACAGTCGATTGGCTACAGTTTCCAAGAAAATTTAAGTTACACATTTTGCGTATATTTATGCCATATATTATTAACATACCTGTATAATGCAGTCACTTATATTGATTCAACCCGTCGCTTCTTTGCTTCTCTCTTGTATTCAACTTCTGGAGCATCTCTTGTTATTGTCCAGCAGTAGTCTGCTAAGAATTATGAACTCCATTTCCCCTGGTAGCGTTTCTTCATCGCTGAGATATCCTGGTGGAAACGTTCACCATGTTCATCGCTGACTGCTCCGCAGTTGGCCGGAAAAAAATTCCAGGTGCGAATGGAGGAAATGTATCTTTAAAGACATATTGCAGCCAATTTTTTGATAGGACAAGAGCAGGTTTTCCATCAGCTCTCTGTAATTGTCAGCTTTGGTATTTCCGAGAAAATTGGTTGCTACTAACTGGAAAGCATTCCACGCTGTTTTCTCACCACCTAGGATACGGTCGAACTCATCATCTCTAACAAGCTCGCGGATCTGTGGACCAACAAATACACCCTCCTTGATTTTTGCTTCACTGAGCTTTGGGAATTTACCACCGAGGTACTTAAAAGCTGCCCCCGTTTTATCCAAAGCCTTAACAAAATTTTTCATGACGCCCAGTTTGATGTGTAAGGGTGGTAACAAAATCTTGCTGGATTCTACAAGTGAAGGATACTGAACATTTTTTGTTCCAGGCTCCAATGAGTGTCGGAGTGGCCAATCCTTCTTGATGTAATGAGAAGTCCTAGCCCGACTATCCCATTCAAACAGAAAACAGCAATACTTAGTTTAGCCCAGCTGCAGTCCAAGCACGATAGCAACAACTTTCAAGTCACCACAAACCTGCCACTGATGTTTGTCATATTTTATGCAGTTCAAAAGTTGCTTCATGTTGTCATATGTTTCCTTCATGTGGACTGCATGACCAACTGGAATTGATGACAATACGTTCCCAACATGCAACAAAACAGCTTTTAGACTCAAATTCGATGAATCAATAAACAACTAAAATGAATCAGGATTCTATTTTATGTCACCGCATTATAACTTAATTTCTCCGTTCTTTTCTCTCTTTCTTATCCTTAATATTTTATTTTATTGTTTAATATAGGTTAGGTTCTTTTATTCACCCGGTAGGTCTGTATCATTTTACGTTAAGATGTATTCACTTTGTCCGTCGTGAAGCAATAGAGTTCTGCGCGCTCATATTATTAACGCGTCTTTGTGCGGCAGCTCGGCTTAGTATTACCCGAGCTGCAACAGGAGAGGGCATAATTGACCTTGAAACTTTCTCGCGGGCTGAGTTGCCAGATATCGCTTTCTACTCGCGCGTGTGTCCCGTATCCCGTTCGGCTGAGTTGCCAGAGGTTGCCAGATGTTGTTCACTTTAACCCTCCCCCACCCTCTCTCCCTCGCATAATGACGTCATGTTATTTTACTCGCATTGCAGTGAAAGTCTCGCCTTACTCAATAAGTTATTCATACGTCATCAATTCGAATAAATCTACGGGAATGAATTATACATTATCAAAATTTTGAATACTATGAAAGATAAGTTAGCAGAATATAATAAGTTGTAGAATAACATAGTGCTATTTACCATGAAAAAGACATACCAATAAAGTTACAATAAGATATATAAATTAGAAATCAGTCTCAATCAATCTCAAATATAATCTTCATCGTAATATATCACCGATTGGCCAATCCTTCTTGATGGAATGAAACGTCCTAGCCCGACTATCCCATTCACACAGAAAACAGCAATACTTCAGTCTAGTCGAATTCGACAGTATAAAGAGATATTATTGATAGTGCCCGCACGATTTAATCTCCTGGCAGCCTTGCAGGGTTAGTGCCTCACCTTAGAGAAAATGTCGGCAAAACTGTATCATGTTACGTTGTTCTTCAAGTTTTAGGCCGATTATCTCATTCACATAGAAGAGAATAATACTTTGTGTACCCCGGCTGCAGTCCAAGCACTATAGCAACAACTTTCAAGTCACCACAAACCTGCCACTGACGTTTGACATAGTTTATGCAATTCATAAAATTGCTAATTCATGTGGTCATATGTTTCCCTCATGTGGACTGCATGACCAACTGGAATTGATGGCAATACGTTGCCAACATGCAACAAAACAGCTTTTAGACTCAACTCCGATGAATCAATGAACAGTCTCCACTCATCAGGATTGTGAATAATGTTGAGAGCTGCCATCAGACCATCAATGTCGTTGCAAGCTACAAGGTCACCTTCCATGATGAAGAATGGGACAAAATTTTTTTGACGGTCACGAAACTTACACACTCTAACATTTTCAGCGAGGAGATTCCACTGCTGCAATCTGGAGCCCAACAGCTCTGCCTTACTCTTTGGCAGTTCTAAAAATCTGATAAGTTCGTTTAATTCATTCTGAGTTATAATGTGCGGTGTAGATGTCAAGTTATAAACAAATTCAGGGTCTTGTGAAGTTGAAGGCTCACAAGTTTCGCAGGTTCCTTCATTCTCCTCTTCCTCTGACTCCAGGGAGAATGAGTGTGGGGGCTCAGGAACGGGTAGTCTTTCGCCGTGAGGTACCGGGCGTATAGCAGAGGGTATATTCGGATATTGTAAAATCCACTTTTTCTTCTTGCAAATACCTTTCATTTATATTAATATCAATTTCCATTTATATTAAAATCAAAAACATTACGGGAAGCAATATGTTAAAATGATCCAATCTATTTTTTAATAAATAATTCACAAATCCATAATGTAATAGATAAATTTAAAATTACATTTTATTTTATATATATGTATATATTTACATTAATTTATTAAAATAAAAAAATATAACTAAGCGCATGTGCAGTAGAGTCAATGCGTCGATGTCTCACAGGCGTCTACATATTATCCGACAGATGCAGTCCGGGTAGTAGGGTGCAGGGTTGTCTGATATCTTTATAAATAGAGCCAATTGGCAATTTTAGGTATCATTTTCGTATTTAGTGACCCAAAATTAGTAAAGATTGACTTCTTTTATTTCCGAAGCAATTTGGCTGTAGACCAGTGTTATTGATTCCAGTAGCTTACCTACAAAAGACGTTAAAATGATTGGCCTGTAATTTCCCGCGGCACCTTTATCGCTTTTGTGAAAGATAAGTGTTACGTTTGCTAACTTGAAATCATCTGGTACGTACCCCTCAGAAATAGACGCAATGAAAATCTTTGTTAGCGGCACAACAATGCTATCTTTTAATTCTTATAGTTGTATGGAATATATGGAATGTGGCCCCGGTGATTTACACGTTTTCATTTTATCAATATAGCGCACTACCGTTCCTTCACTAACCACAATATTATCCAAAGTATTATCATTATCAAAAGGTATTATGTCTATGAACGTAGGGATATTCGTTACATCTTCTATAGTAAAAACTGACGTGAAAAATTCGTTTAGGAAGGTAGTCATTTCCTTTTTTCAGAAAATAGATCTCTGTTAACATTTTTCAACGGCCCCAAGACACTTTTTACTGGATTTCTATTGTTGACGTATTTGTAAAAAGTGAACAATGAACAATTCCTACACCATCATTATATGGATTCATTGTCTTGGTGCAGAACTTATGTTCGTATAGTTTTATGTTGAATGTTCATTTTTACATAAGAAACCAAAATCGCCTAAGCGAGTTTTTGGATAGAATTTCGATTTATACTTCTTTATTCATTACTGTATTTCCCTAATTCATCTTTTCTAAATAATGACTTTATACACTATGACGTCATAAAATAACTTTATTCTCTTTACGTTTCCCACTCTTTGTCTCTAATTCGTTCTTGTAAATCTTCCTAATAATGATTTGTACTATACGTAAAAATTCAATAACTATGACGTCACATTTTCCCTTCATCATATATCTAGTATTCAATGTATGAAAATTCTTTAACATCATACTAAGGACGAAACACTCTATAGAAGTCATTATTTATATGTTGTGTAGTATAAGCATTATTATTCAACCATATTCATCCATACGTCACGTTTTCCCGTCATTGATTTCCCTTGATCATTGTCCTATATAAATTTTATTAAATATTCATTTTTTACTCGTGTCAATTTGTGACGCGCGAAACTTTGGGCGTTCGTTCGAGAACGCGAAAAAACGTTCTCGTATTATTTTTTTCATTTTTATTTTTAATTATATGACCTCCCGAGGTGAACTCAAAAAAATGCTTAGTAAGATCGAATTCCGCTCACGACGACAGAGTCGAGCGCCTCAAAGATAAAATACCTCCGTTCGCTCTGATTCCAAAATTGATAACATATTATAATATAATGTAACACGTTATGTTTTATATAAATCTATATCATGTGTGCCATGTACGTTGTATTATATTTCTAAACATCTTAATTGTCTATTAATATGAAACTGTAAAAAAACAAAACAAAATTATAGTAACTGTTTAATTGTAATTAAATGTAATGACTTAATTTATAATGTAAGAATGTACTTTAATAGAACTGTAATGAACAATCATAAGCGAATGTGAAGTAATCCATAATTGTAATCGTAATTGTAATGAACCAAAATTAATACGTACTCAGTCGTGTACTTATATGTACTATTACGAAATGATATCGCCTTCATAAATGTAGACTCGGCGAAAAATACAAATTAGTTTTTGTTATTTTATTTTTATTTCTTATTTGATCATGTGTTTAAAAAGGGGGGGAAATTTAACCTTCAACTGTCCTCCCCCAAAACATTTAAGCTATATTATACATGTATTTGTAAAAATTAGAGACTTCTCCTTCTTCATTGCACTTCTTCATTAGACTTCAGATTAGCATTTCATTAGGACTCCTTTGTTAGCAGCCTCGCTGCGGGGAGGGGGCAGAGGCCCCTTGCCTTAATATTTTAAGATTCCGGCCTGAGCCATGGTCGAAAGAGGTCGAACCTCTACCCCTGTAAATTCAGAGTACTAACTGTAATTTTTAAGAAGTAAACTAAATGTAAGAGAAACTTTTATTTTTTCCTTCGAGCCATGCTCTCTTCAGAACTTAGTCAGAAAAGTCGATAATTTTAGTATAAGAGAAAGTATCAGAGTATTATAGCAAGAGAAGAATTAATAATTCTCGACCCATAAGCGAGAGAGAGAGGCAACCCAAGCACCATAGAAGATATTGGCATAACAGTCTGGCGAGTCTGTAGCCAAGGGTTTAACAGAGTGGCGACCCACCATTTAAGGCGGCCGAAAAGAATTATAGAATGCTATAGAAGAAATATCCGTTGCAGCCTCCTAACTAGAACCCCCGTCGATCCGAACCGACTCAGGGCCATAAAAGGGGGTTAACATATTAAAAGAATCGCTTGGGGTTTTCTTTACTGTCACGAGCTATGGAGATTTCAAATTCGCACTTCGACTTTTTTATTACACTTTTCGCTTCACGCGGCGGTACCGTCTGTAAAATGGTCAACACTATCAGTTATATCCTCCACCCTTGCACCAGGGTAGCAGTAACGGCGCCTATGACGAGGGTTTCTCGCGCAGAATTCCTCGAACTGCCTTCGAACAATGGAATCACCAACGAGTCGTATTTCCGGTTCATCAGCATCTTCGAAACCTAAAACAGAAAACTTATTGTTTGTTATTACTTGTAGACATGTCTTAGGTTTTCTCAATGGTGCTCCATTACGCACTCGAACGAAGGGTTGGGAACTAGGGGAAGAGAGAGGGTTATTAGTACTACTTATATTATTAGTAGAAACTGAGGCAGGAGGGGTCGTAACTGGAGTCTCAAGGGATTCTAATTTTGCCGTCAGGAGCATCACGCTTTCTTCAAACCTAACTCTGGCCTCCCTCTCACGTTCTAACTCGTTCCTCAGCACTTC
>JAJOZX010000796.1:777500-877500 GCA_023014485.1 Bathynomus jamesi
CATAATGCGGACGATACTCCTTTGGCTGACACCGCATTCTACAGACATCCGTCGAGTGCTTTTTGGGGGACTCTTTGCGAACGCTGCCAGCACCATGGTCGCTGTGCCTTCATCGGTGGCTGTTCGTGGACAGCCACTTCTCGGTTGGTTTGCAACACTTCCAGTCTTTTTGAACTTCTCCATGAGACTCGCAACGGTGTCGTGTGATGTACGTGCCGGGAGCTTGTCTCCTGGTAAAATCCTCGGGAACCTTGCGAGAGCTTCCTGATCCTGCCAGAAGAATGATACCTATACGCTCTTCTTGGGACAAAGGCATCTCAGCATATCACCTGAAAAAAAATCAAAAATAAATAATCACTTATTTATCATGATCATATGGCTTATGTATGGAGACTTTTGACTCACCCTGTATATATATATATAAATAATATATACATATATATACTATAATATACACAAACTCAGAATGGTCCCCTGTGTCTCTGTGTTTAACATACTATAATATATATATATATATAAATAATATATACACACTCTATATAATTAATATATATATATAATTAATATATATATTTATATATAAATAATATATATATATATACATATATATATATATATATATATATATATATATATATATATATATGTAGCGGATCGACAAGAAATAGACAAACAAATAGACAGACAAATCCTTTCCTTCCACGCTATCATCAAAGAGTCTTGGAAAACACACGTGGGCAAAGAGTCAAACAATGAAACGTCTGTTCCTTCCCAAAAGGCGAACGCAAGCTCTTCAACTAAAGGACGCGCGGACAAGGCGTCTTAAGATTTGGTGCGAAGTCCTACGTCACAGGAACTACGTATAAAAGCGAGCACCCACTCACACTCCTTCTCACTTCATTAGCGCTTCCATTTCGTTAGACTACTCTGTACGTTGTCACCCCTCATCAGCTTTAACCGTCTCAAGACCAAGGCTCACTTCAACACCACATTCAAGAAACGAAGCATCATTGGAAGTGATCTACCAATACTGCCGCAGCAAACCACAACGGCATCAGGAATTCCCCTTGGTCTCTTCATTACCGAATCAACCGGTTATCAATCATCCTCGAGAGCACCGGCAAGGTTGCAACGCTACGAGAAGCATCCTCAAGGTGGACACCTTGCGTGACTCGACGGCGAAAGCTACAAACCCAAATCACTCCACATCTGGTCAGCTTTTACCGCTTTACAAAGAACGGTCGTCTACGAGACTCCATTAGGCCCATCATACCTTGACTTACGGAACAAACTTCCAAGAGACACCGACAGCCGGGCCTACTCCTACAAGATCCTCTTCATTCCATCCACCATAACCGGGCCTACGCCTGCAGGATCATTTATAGACTTTCCATCATCTCGAGAAGCTTAACGGACAAAGACACTTCGGCCCTACGGTAACAGGTTCCTTTTCAACACTCCTTCAACAGCGGTTTCATCGTCCCGGTAAGCTAAGTACATCATATTCTAAGTACTCTTGCGAAGCCTACATTAGCCTACCGCCGAACGGTAGGCTATACTCCCAAAGTGAGTAATTAAACGTTCCAATCGACTCTCGTGAAAGAACGCAGTAGGCCTGTTACCTAATTCAAGTGTCCTTCAGAACCTGTAATTTACATCATCCGCTATTGTGTTCACTTATATATTTGTGCGATAAATAAGTTCTCTACTGCAGGCCTAATTCATTTACAGTGTATATTCCCTCAACTATCATTAGGCCTATCCCAAACGCACGTGCATTCTTTATATCATTACTAGGCCCATTCAATCGTCTAGCCTACTTAATCAGAGTGTCATGTTTTCCATTCAATGTACCAAACGCACGTGCATTCTTTATATCATTTACTAGGCCCATTCAATGTTCTATGTTGCATGCCATTTACATACCATCGATGAGTATATTACTTATTACGTGTCAATTAAGGTTTTAACATTTCATCTTATTAGCTAAGTCTATGTCATAAGCATAACGTAAAACTATCAATTAATTACCGTTAATTCTTTGTTATACCACAGTGAATAATAACGGCTTTATTTTCATAATTAAAAATAAAGTACCGAAACTTATTCTATTCAGTGTACAAAAACGTACGCGCTTTCTGTGTCATTAATAGGCCTCTTTCACAGATCATTTAGGCATAATCTGCAGCATCCCTAATCAATGTATTACATAACCTATTTGTTATATTATTACGTACATGCATTATTTTTGTATTCACTAAGTTTCATATTTCAGGTTGTGTCCCATTTTGTATACCATTAAGCCTCACATAAACGAGCGTATTTCAAAGGTCATTATAGAATTGTTAAGCTTTCTAGTCAGTGTCTTACCATTGTAATTTTCACTGTGAAAATTAATATAAATATTTTCTTAATTAAACTACAAAACCATAAGGTACTTTTTATAACCTTAATATTAATTTGCTTGGGTGTAATCCAAGCTGGTGACCCTCGCTGCCATTCCTGTCACTTCCAATAGTATGGTGGACCTACTCAAATAGCCTTTCATTAATAAGCAATCAGTCATTGCATCAATTAATCACTAGCATACAATTAAATCATTATCACCTTAAACGGCTAAAACTAGGTCCACTATGTACATATATAAAAATTATATATATATAATTATATATATATTAATATATATATATATATATATATAAATAATATATATATATAATTAATATATATATATAAGTAATAATATATATATATATATATATATATATATATATGGGCGCCTCGGTGGTGTAGTGGTTAGCGTCGGTAACTACGAATCCATCGGCCCCGGGTTCGAGACCCGACGGCAGCCGGCGCGCAGCAAAACCCAGCTGTTCATCCTTCCACGCAATAAAGAAAGTGGTTGGTAGATAAATGGGAACCCTAGGTGGCCTAGTGGTTAAGACGCTGGGCTGCTGATGGGGCGTGGTTCGGATTCCACGTTAAACTGTAGGTCTAAAGTGGAGTGAAAAGCTTGACCTTCGTCAGAATGAACAATTCTGGCGGAAGCTAACCAAAGGTTATATATAAATAATATATATATATATATATACCAGATAATTTCAAAATAATTTCAAGTTAGCAAACGTAACACCTATCTTTAAGAAAGGCGATAAAGGTGCGGCGGGAAATTATAGGCCAATCAGTTTAACGTCTGTTGTAGGTAAGCTACTGGAATCAATAATTAGGGATCGTATAGTCGGACACTTAGAAGTGCATAAACTAGTTAGAAATACGCAGCACGGTTTTAGGCGAAACAAATCATGCTTAACTAATCTTTTAGAATTTTTTAAAAGCGTGGTTGACGTTTACGATAGACATCGGGCGGTTGATGTAGTGTATTTAGATTTTCAAAAAGCGTTTGACACCCTGCCGCACAAAAGACTCATTGAAAAAACTAAGGTTCATGGAATCAGGGGTGTAGTAATAAATTGGATAGAAGAGTGGTTGCAAGGTAGGAAACAGAGGGTGGTCGTTGATGGAGCGGAGTCGTGTTGGGCTAATGTAGCGAGTGGCGTTCCTCAGGGTTCTGTGTTGGGCACCATGCTTTTTCTTATATATATTAACGATTTAGATGTCGGCCTAGTCAGTACAGTTTCAAAATTTGCGGATGACACGAAGCTGGGTGGTAGGGCGATTAATGACGAAGATAGAGGTAAAATCCAGGAAGATCTGATTAAAATCGTTGATTGGTCAGTCACATGGCAAATAAGATTTAACGTTGATAAGTGCAAAATTTGCATATAGGTTCGCGTAACGGTAATTTTGCGTACAGTATGTCAGGGAAAGATTTAACAAGCGTAGAGCAGGAAAAAGATTTAGGAGTTATAGTCACTGGTGATTTAAAAGTAGAGAAACAAAGTACAGTACAGCAGCGGTCAATAAGGCGAACAAAGTGTTAGGTTTTATAGCTCGAAATTTTGAGGTCAAATCGCGCGATATTATAGTTCCACTTTATAAATCATTAGTTAGACCCTATTTGGAGTACGCGGTCCAATTTTGGAATCCGCATATGCGAAAGATATAGACAAAATAGAAAGAGTTCAAAGACGAGCAACTAAGATGATTCCGTCGCTTAGGTCAAAGTCGTACGAGGATAGGCTTAAGGAGTTAAAATTAACAACACACGAGACTAGGAGGCTAAGGGGTGATCTAATCCAGGTTTTCAAAATTATGAATGGGTTCGATAACATAGATAGAGATAGCTTTTTCGAAATATCTCAATATAATAGGACTAGAAATAACGGGTGTAAGTTGACAAGTAGAAGGTTCGAGACAGCAGTTGCCAAAAACTTTTTTACGCATAGAATAGTAAATAGCTGGAATAGTTTGCCGGTAGAAGTAATCAGTAGCACGTCTATAAACATGTTTAAAAATCGATTAGATACATATGTTGATAGATTGGATATAGTTTAAGGTAGTAAAATTAAGGCTTTGTGGTAATAGATCCCACATCTCAATACAAGTGTTGTGGGATATAGGGAGGCAGCATCTTGGGTTAGGGGATACTCTCTGTCCTTACACACCCCATTTAAAGAGATTCCTCTGCCGAGCGGTGCCCACCATAGTACTGTGAGGTATTGAAAAACTCATGATCTTCACTTGCCCCACAAACACCTTGAAATGGGAGACCCAAAATGGGTGCACACACATTTCTACATTACTGTACAGTCTTTACAGCCACACCTACACTTTTCCTCCTAAGTGTATATATTGTAATGTATATTGGTTGTAAATTTTGACTTGGTCCGCAATCGATATGGGCCGTGACTTATTTTTCGTTGGGCAAGGTACTAGTATTGATGGATACCGTAATGAAAATGACTGGATTCTTTGGATCTGATATATTTGCATGTCGGTTATAAATAGATATAGAGTGTAACATATTTGTGGATAGTAGTCTATTATGACTTGATCCTCTGGATCCAGAGATTCTATCTTTAGTTTTAAATCGATAATTAATTAGTTTTTAATTGATAATTATTTAGTTTTGCAAAAATTGGTAGTTACGAATGTACAGGCAGTTGTTACATAAATTTCTTATGTTCTTTTGGTTCGGAACCCACGTAAAATTGTAGGTCTCCTCCGCCACCACGGAGGACATACACAATACACAATTACGAACACAGTTAGGTAGACCAGCCATGAGTGGATCCTAGGGTCTTTGTTGGTCTGAAACATTATAACATTATAACATTATAATATATATATATATATATATATATATATATATATATATATATATATATATATTAATAATATGTACTTATATATATAAATTTTATATATATATATATATATATATATATATACACACATGAATAATAGGTACTTACGTATTAACGGGGGCCCACCACATATTGATGATTGGTTGGGTTAAGTTGTAATATTTTCATTAGTTGAAAATTTCTAATACATCATATTTTTTAAATAGCAATATTTATTTAAATATTTTTTTACACAATTTTCTGAAAAAAATGCTATTCATGCTTGTACATGTATTAATCATTGTCAATATTTGAAATATAAATCATTGTAAATATTTTTTAAAATATTGCTATTTAAAAAATATGATGTATTAGAAATTTTCCACTAACGAAAATATTAAACTTAACGTAACCAATCATCAATATGTGGTGGTTCCCCGTTAATACGTCAGTACCAAGTAATATATGCAGGGTGTTTCAGGAGAAAAGGTCAATACTTCGGGAGGAGATAGTATCGGTCATTGTGAGAAAAAAAGTTCATATGAACATTGTGTCTAATTCTGAATGGTTACGGAGATAGAGCTGTTTGAACCTGATGCACGCGCAGCTCTTCCTCCTCCTCCCCTCCCTTATAACCTTGAACCATGTAAGATGTAATGTAAACATGTAACATAAGCCAATCGACAGTTGACAGTTGTGTGTGACATTTTTGGTGTTTGAAGCAATGTTAAGAATGCCACACACCTTCACACATGCCGAATATGCAGATATGGTGTATGTCTACGGTTTTTGCGATGGAAGTGCAACAGCTGCTGTTGCAGAATACCGTCGACGGTTTCCGAACCGCAGAATTCCGGTATGTACTTTCAGCATGACGGAGCTCCTCCACATTCTACCCGTCTGATGATGTAATACCTAAATCAAACTTTCCCTGGCCGATGGATCGGCCGCGGTGGTCCCATTCAATGGCCACCAAGGTCTCCAGACCTCTCTCCGTTAGATTATTGTTTGTGGGAGTGGATGAAAAGTCAAGTTTACAAAAGAAAGGTGGATACACGAGACGAATTGCTCGCGCGCATTTTGGATGATGCTGCCAGCATAAAGGAACGTCAAGATCAACTCAGACGAACAACACGCGATCTTCGCACACGAGTTGCAAAGTGCATTGAGGTTGACGGTGGGATTTTCGAAAACGTATTATAAACTGTAACAAATTTGTCATTTCGGTATCTGATACCATTCAAAATGCCAATGTTTAAACATTAAAAGTTAGAAACAGTAATTGGTTTCTCTTTCATGATTACCATTAACAATGCATTTGTATTTGTAGATTCAAACAGCTCTATCTCCGTAACCGTTCAGAATTAGATACATGTTCATATGAACTTTTTTCTCACAATGACCGATACTATCACCTACCGAAGTATTGACCTTTCCTCCTGAAACACCCTGTATATATATAAATAATATATATATATATATTTATTTATATATATACAAAATATATATATATATATATATATATATATATATATATATATATATATATGTGTGTGTGTGTGTGTGTGTGTGTTTTGCTGTTGTGGCGGTTACACGTGTTTCGATCGAAGTCCGAATAAAAGCGGTATTACAGTAAAAATCTTGCAGTTAATCAGTTTTAAACGGTGCCGATATTGTGAGTTAATTGATAGAGCATAGCGGTATTTTTTTTTAAAAAAGTAAAAATCGCGGCGTATACCAAAAAACGTAAATAAAATCAAAGTGAATTAATATATACAGCATTTGTTTTTGTTTTTTTCCGAGTCTCTTGTGAGGAAAGTTTTGTTTTTTGAAGTGCCGCAAATATCCCCCCATTATCCCCCGCAGCCACAGTCGAGAGGACCAATCAGTGAGAAGTATACAGCGTGCCACATCCCCTACCCTGAGTAACGGAAAATTCTTTCCCTCACACAGCTTGAGTCATCCCCCACCCAATACCTCCCATAATACCCCCTTTTTGAGTCACTTCACCAACATGGAAATTAATGCATACATGCAACTCTGTGGAATCTGTAAAACTGGAACAGCTGAGACAGAGGCGATCAGGTGCGATTTTTGTCAGCTACTTTTTGATTTTAAATGCCTAGAATTGGGAGATGAAAAAATCTCACTTATAACAAACGCAAAGCAGTTTAATGGGATAAAATTTTTCTGCGAGAACTGCTTGACCGAATTAAACTCTTTTATGGTAATTAAAGCAGAAAGAGACTACGAGAAGAGAATGAAAGAGGAAAGTGGAAACAAAGAACAGTGGAAAACGGAAGAAACGGAGAAAGGCGAAATAGAAAGAATTCAAATACCGTCACAAAACGAGGCCGAAAACACACAGGCGACAAAGAGTGTAAAGACAACACACAGCATAAGGGCAACGAAGGACACAAACACAACTAGCACAAATAGCACAAATAGGACAAGACAAGAGGGCAGTCAAGTAAACGAAGTAAAAACTGTCCCCCAATAAGGAGCAAAAAACAAAAGCCAAGAGTAAATATGGGAAGGAAATATATGCAGGTATTATATAAAAGATAATTGCAGATTTAAAAGAGGACAATATATATATGAACATCTCCCAATATGCAATTTCTTCTATAATAATGGTCATTGTAAATTTGGAGACGGATGTAAATTCTACCACCCGGAGATTTGCAGAACTTACGCAAAATATGGAACCTGCAAATTCGGGAATAAATGCTACTATCAACATCTCCCGACGGACTCAACGAACAAAGGAAAAAGTTTAAATGACAATAGGAATAAAAATAACAATAGAAACAACAATAGGAACACAATAAGCGAACAAGAAAATTTTTTCAACATCTCAGACACCTTACGAATGCTAAATGTCATCCACATGCAGTTGACACAGCTGGAAACCCCCGAGCCAAATCGCTACCGGGGCAAGAAGCTACCAATACAAGTAGGAGGAAACGGATCTCTTTCGGAGGATCATAGAGCAACGAATCAAGCGATATCGAAGGAAAACGAACTTGAAATGCACAAGGGGCAACGAAAAACAGAGAACATAAAAATTGTCCTGGCTAATATTCAAGGAATAAGACCAAACCAATCACTCAATAAGGTTTCGTACCTGAAAGGATTTATGGACGAAACAAGGGCGGACATCGCATGCCTCAGAAACTCATCTTAAAGATTGCCAAGGAAATTGTGAAAACTGCGAACATTGTATTGATAAGAAAGAGATAAATATAGAGGGTTTCAACTTACTAAGAGCGGATAGAACGACGAGACGGAAAGGTGGCAGTGCTATATATGTACAGGAAGGTCATATGACAGCTATGTGGAACTCCTAGCAGTGAAAATAGAAAAACTAAACTTGATAGTAATAGTCATCTATAGACCTCCAAGCACCCCAACCGAAAAATTCTCGGAGGCCATTGATGACATTAGAAAGCTAATAAAGGCCATAAACCCTCCATCCCCCAATTTAATGATCTGCGGAGACTTTAACTTCCCATTTATAAAATACAAAAAGGTGAATAGGAATATATATATTCACCAGGATAAAGGGGGCACAAGAGAAGATCAGGAACAAGCAAAAATGTTGATGGCTCTCACAAACGAGTTTATGCTGATACAGGAGATAACAGAAAATAACAGAAAAAATAACTGCCCGGATCTGGTATTCACGAATAACACGAACTTGATTGCTGATATAAAAATAACCCCAACCATTATCTCAGACCACAACTTAATCGAGATATCAACAAATATGATGGCAGCATTAGAAGACAATACACATATTGTGGAAAGAAGTAAATTCGGGGCCTTTAACTTAAACTAGAAGACTATAAATTGGGAAGCAATCAGATCGCACATGGCCCAAATAGAATGGAGAACAATTTTCGAGAATAAAACAACGGAAGAAATGCTAACAACTTTGGAGGAAAAAACGCTGAGAATTTTAGAAAAATATGCTCAGAAATCACAGCCAAAAGGAAAGAGGAGCTGGCTAGAAAGGCAAAAGAGAAGACTATTCCGCAAAAGAAAGAGAGTGGAGGCGAAGTTAGGAAACTGCGGAGATAATGACAGGAAAACAATAAAAGAAAAACTGGAGGGTATCGATAGGGAAATACAAGCCCTGATTAAGGACCATACAGAGAGGGAAGAGGAAAAGGCGGTAGAAGCAATAAAGGAAAATCCAAAATACTTCTATAGCTATGCAAAAGGGAAAACAAAAACGCGCGCCGCTATTGGGCCCTTAAGGACGGGAAATAATGAACTAACCGACGATCCAAAAGAAATATCTGATACATTGAGAGCTCAATATGAATCAGTTTTCAGTACCCCAAAAAGTGACAAAGCGATACCCGACATAAATGCATTCTTTGAAGAGGAATTGCAAGGAGAGTATATAACAGACTTTGAGTTTACACCAGAAGATGTAGCGAGAGCTATAGGACAAATGAAACTACATTCAGCTGCTGGTCCGGACAATTGGAACGCATTATTGATTAAAAACTGTAAAAATGAAATAGCTACACCTTTATACTGGATATGGAGAAGATCCCTAGACACTGGGGAAATACCGAGCATCTTGAAAAGAGCAAACATTGTCCCTATATATAAAGGAGGGGACAGATCTCAAGCAAAGAACTATAGACCAGTGTCATTGACGTCCCACCTCACCAAAGTATTTGAAAGAATAGTTAGAGAGAAAATTTATGATTTCCTGGAGACACGGGAAAGATTCAACGAAACTCAGCATGGATTCCGATCAGGTAGATCATGCCTATCACAACTAATAGAGCACTACAACAATATCCTAGATGCATTGGAAGGCAATGACAACTACGATGTTATATACACAGATTTTGCTAAAGCTTTCGATAAATGTGACCATGGTATAATAGCACATAAAATTAAAGACATGGGAATAACAGGCAAAGTGGGAAAATGGATCTACAACTTCCTTAGTGATCGTCTGCAGGTCGTCAAAATTCAAGGTATATCATCATCAGAATCGGAAGTACGCAGCTCAGTACCACAAGGGACAGTACTGGCCCCACTCCTGTTCATTATCATGCTAACAGACATAGACAGCGGAGTAAACAGCAATAGTATAGTAACATCCTTTGCAGACGATACAAAGATCAGCAGAAAAATCAGCGATGTACATGACGTGGAGGCCTTGCAGAGGGACACGAACAAAATATACAAATGGTCAGAAGACAACATGTCATTCAACGCCGAGAAATTTCAGCTCTTGAGATATGGTAGAAAAGAAGAACTTAAACAGACTGCATATTATGCTCCAGATAGACAGGAAATTCAGAGAAGCATGAAAGCGATTGATCTCGGGATAATAATGACAGATGATGCGAAATTCGAAACACAAAATCAGATAGCGATAAATAAAGCAAAAAGAGTCGCCGGACAGGTTCTAAGAACGTTCAAGAGAAGGGACAGGACAGTAATGATTCCCCTGCTAAAAACACTGATTATACCAAAACTTGAATACTGCTCAGTTTTGACGTCCCCATATAAAAAGGAAGAAACTAATAAACTAGAAGAAACGCAAAGGCATTTCACAGCCAAGATTGATGGCTGCAAAGAACTCAACTACTGGGAAAGACTACGTAAACTAAATCTGTACTCACTGGAAAGAAGAAGAGAGAGGTACATCATAATCTACATATGGAAAATGATCGAAAAACTGGTACCAAACCTAAAACTAAACCCAATTACCATTCAAACAACACTGGAAAATAGGAAAGGCAGAATGTGTAGTGTTCCCAAATTAAAGGCACGACAAGGGACCTCCTCAACCCTGAAGGAAAATAGCTTGGTTGTCAGGGGGCCAAGACTTTTCAACCAGCTTCCTAAGGACCTCAGAAACGTAACGGGGGTCAAAGTTGAAGTCTTCAAGAAAAGACTGGATGCCTGGCTCAGGACAGTACCAGATGAGCCGGGCGTGCCTGGCTATGTACGGTGGAGAGCGCAAGAAAGCAACTCGCTCCTCCACCAGGCCAGACCTAGAGGCGGGGCCACCAGCTTGACCTCCGTGTGAAGAGAGACCAACGCACGAAACAACATAAGGTTCATAAGGTACGGTGTATATTATATATATATATATATATATAAAATATTAAATATAAATATATACATATATATACAAATATATATATGTATATATATATTTATAAATAATCTATAAATATATATATATATATATACAGGGCCGGATCTATAAGTTGCGAGGCCCTAGGCAGATCTAGAAATTGCGAGGCCCTAGGCCTATATATATGAAAATATGGACTTAATTATCGATACTATACCAGCAATATTGGAATCCCGCATAGGCAGAACTATGCCAGCACTTAAAAATTAAACCAAACCAAAGTAATCACGCATGGAAATTGTATAAGAAATATAAATAAACCATACAAATAAGTATAAATTATAATATGAATCAAGATTTGTATCGAAAATATTAGACAATGATTTCTAAGATTTATATAATATTATAGGTAATGACTTTCCATAGTATACAAACGTTTTTCATATGTGATGTATAAGAGATGTTGACATTTCATTTTTTATAATAGTGAGCGATCGACTTATCAGGCTAAATATTAATTCTTTAATATTTAGTTCAGATGCTCCTTGAATATTACAGCAATGCTTTTATACTTTTCTTCGAGCTAAACTCTTCAATTAATTGAGAATAATCTAATGAATTTGTTATATCGTTTTCTATTGATAACATAGCTAATGATTGCAATCTCGCTTGAGACATGGTGGAACGCAAATATGTTTTAATAAATTTGAGACGCGAGAAATTTCTTTCAGCCGAAGCAACAGTAACTGGGATGGTTAATACTATTCGAAGTGCAACATAAACATTAGGATAAATCTCACTTAGTTGTTTTCGCACTATATAAACAAGGGCATTTCCGAGATCTGTTTTCTCAGGTATAAACCTGCAAAGTACTTTAAGTTCTTCATAGAGTTCTAAATCATTAATATCACTTGAACAGAACGCGCAAAACGGCTTGAGCGAGGCCCCCTTTGGCACGAGGCCCTAGGCGATCGCCTAGTTCGCCTATAGCTAAATCCGGGCCTGTATACATATATATTATATATATATAGAAACGACGTAAGTATAGAGGAGTGTTCTGCACACGAGGAAGAGAAATAACAAACAAATGAAAAATAAGGCACCCGCCCGGGAAACGAACCCAGGATCTTCCAATTGCCGGTCAGACGTGCTAACCACTACACCACGGAGCCACGATAGTCAGAAGTTGTAATTCTCCTACATAGGGCGGGTGCCTTATTTTTCATTTGTTTGTTATTTCTCTTCCTCGTGTGCAGAACACTCCTCTATACTTACGTCGTTTCTATACGTTAATATACTGCGCGGTCATTGCAGTTAAATGTGTATATATATATATATATTATAAATAAATAAATAAATAATATATATATAAATTAAATACATATATATATATATAAATAAATAATATATATACATAAATAAATAATATATATATACATAAATAAATAAATATATATATATATATATATATATATATATATATATATATATATATATATATAAATAAATAATATATATATATACATAAATAATATATATATATATATATAAATAATATATATGTGTGTATATAAATATATATATATATATAAATAATGTGTATATATATATATATATATATATATATATATATATAATTTATATATATATACGTATAAATATATATATATATATATATATATATATATATATATTATATATACTCCCAGGAAAAGTTTAAGTATACCCTGAAATATTCATAAATTTCAAATTTTGTTTAGTTTTTATTTATTAACTATGTTATCATGACACAAATTCATAAGTACAAACATGGGAACTTAAATAACAACAAATCAGGACAATTTACCAAAAGCGAAGTCTAAATTTTAGATTCATCAAAATAGCCTCCTCCAGCAGCAATTGCAGCAGAACAAATTCGAGGGATGCGCTCAACAAGAGAAGGAAGATAGTCTGGTGAAAGCTGCTTCCAGCACTCTTGCAAGAGTTCCCAGGTCTGAGAACTGGATGTCTGCTTGGCTTTCACTCAACGATCCAGTTCATCCCAAACTAGCTCGATGGAGTTCAGATCAGGGGACTGTGCTGGCTATTCCATAACTGTGAGCTGACGTTGCCGTTCTTTCTGCTTCACGTAATTTTGACACAGCTTGGAAGTGTGTTTAGGATCGTTGTCTTGCTGCATTATGAACTGTTGGCCAAATAGTCGCAGTCCAGATGGGATGGCAGGGTGCTGTAGAATGCTGTGATAGCCACGTTGGTTCAGTATTCCAGTGACTTTGTGAATATCTTCAACTTGCTCCCCTGCAAAACATTCCCAGACCATCACACTTTCTTCACCGTGCTTCACTGTTGGTAAAACACACTGCTGTTTCATTCTTTCACCCCCTTTGCGCAGCACAAATACTCTGTGTTTGGATCCAGAAACTTCGAACTTTGATTCGTCAGTCCAAAGGACAAATTTCCACTGCCCAACAGTCCATTTTTGGTGTTTTTTAGCCCAGGCTAGCCTTTTTTTTTTGTTCTTGGGTCTCAACATTGGTTTCTTTGCTGCAGTTCGTCCTTTTAATCCTGCCCCACTTACTCTTCTCTGAACAGTTGATGTTGAAGCTTTTGTACTTCTGGAGTTGTTCAGCTGGGCTTTGATTTCAGGTGCTGTGAGGCGTTTGTTGCGCAGACTGGTGACTCGATATACTTGCCCTCTCAGTCTGTTGTGGTTCTTTGTCGCCCTGACCTTTTTCTCTCCTTATTTTGACCAGTTTCTTCGTATCGTTTAATGGCACAAGCAACCGCATTCACAGAAACTTTTAAATTTTTTGCAATTTGCCTCAGTGATTGGCCCTCATTTCTCAAAGTTACAATCGACTGTCTTTTTTCTGTGTTAACTGAGCTTTGGCACCCATTTTTGCTTTTTGAAACACAGAAATATACCGTAAACTAAAGAGTTAGCTCCTCTGCAAGGATTTTATATGTAAAGACCTGCAGCGCATGTTAATAACTGATCACATGTATTAACATACTCCTGAAGAAACACACTACCCCAGTAAAGACTTTTAAACTGTTTTTGGACCTTTGTGCAGAGCTAATGGCATTAATTTTAGGTTGCATGCTAGACGTAAATTAACACATTTTGAAGGCTATTTTGAAGAAGCTTCTGTGTTACAACACATTGCATAGGGCAGATACGCTGAAGCATACAGTATGAAAACCAGGTAAGCAAATTAATCTCTACTACCTGTTAAGTTTACATTTGAAGTTTATGTCATGAGCTAAGCAGCAAAAAATTGGAATTTAGTAGGTGTACTTAAATTGGTGTACTTTGATTGGAAGTGTGTATATATAACCTTTCAGTGGCGGCTCGTGACTTTCAGTTATGGGGGTGCTGCCTCAGAAATTGCGAACAATTGTGTTGATTATATATATATATGAGAGTGAGAGAAAGTCGAATAGATAAATAGATAACTGCTCACTACTCAGTCATAAAAATAAGTAAAATAGAATCATGAAATCAATTATAGGGTACTTACGCTTAATGGGTGATTTCGAATTTGCCAAAAATTTTATTTATAAACAAATTCCATTCTTGTGTTTTTATTCTGAGCGAAAAAATATTCTAAGAAATGAAAGCTATATATTGTAAATAATCCAATTATTATATAATTAACTTCAATCTCACGAAAAAAAATAAATGATAACAAATCATTGATAAATGCAATTCGGAAATTAAATTTCGAATTAGCAAACGATACAGCAACACAACTACCACGTCAAACAAACAAATCGGCACTGCTCTGTCCACAGTGCTTTGGATCCTCTTAAACCCTCGATTCTGACTTGCTCTTCGTACGTCCGCCACCGAGGTTTCAAGCGTTTCGGACAAAATCTGGAACTGTTAAGTACGCAGTTCCACTGGAAGGCTGAAGCTACTTTCGTGATTCATTCGTTCGGCATTGAAATAGTTTAAGGAAAAAAGGATATAATCTGATTTAAAAACTCAAAGTTCATTGAAAAAAACAATCAGAGAAGCTATTTTAAATATTTAAATATAAAGATCATAAGATCATGGGGGTGCTGCAGTTCCACAGTGCCTACCTGCGAGCCGTCATTCTGACGAAGGTCAAACTTTTCACTCCACCTTAGACCTACAGTTTAACGTGGAATCAGAACCACGCCCCATCAGCAGCCCCGCGTCTTAACCACTAAGCCACCTAGGGTACCCATTTATCTACAAACCACTTTCTTTATTGTGTGGAAGGATGAACAGCTGGGTTTAGCTGCGCGCCGGCTGCCGTCGGGTCTAGAACCCGGTGCCGATGGATTCGAAGTCACCGACGCTAACCACTACACCACCGAGGCGGATTATATATATATATATAAATTAATATATATATATAAATAATATATACCGTATATAAACAATATATATATAAATATATATATATTAAATATATATATATATATATATATAATAAATATAAATAATATATATATGTAATATATGTATATATTAGGTCATCCCATAAGTAATGCGTAGGAAAAAAGGAAAAAAGTCGGTCGAATCGCGGACAGATAATTACTATTAATACTCTTTCTTTTACAGATCTTTCGTCGGCAGCTTAATTATATATTCATTTAGTATAAATTTGTGTTATAAGAACCTGTTTCTGCGTTTCAAGAACATTTTTGCGGGTTTGGGCAGGTGACTGCACAATAAACACGCGGTAGACCTACGTTGTAATTTATTAATTTCCAAACGCTCGTTTTTTTTTATTTTGTTTTTTCTTGTTTTTTAACTAATTAAAAGCATGGCACCCCCGTCAAGTACTTGCAGTCGCTGTGAAGGGAAATTTACCGCTTACGCGTTTACAATGGCTAATAATAATGAACAATTAGTTTGCAGGTGGTGCTCAAGCATGGAAGTCCTGAGGAACGAGTTAGAACGTGAGAGGGAGGCCAGAGTGAGGCTTGAAGAATGCGTGATGCTCCTGACGGCAAAATTAGAATCCCTTGAGACTCTGGTTACGACCACTACTGCCTCAGTTTCTGCAAATAATATAAATAGTACTAATAGCCATCTCTCTTCCCCTAGTTCCCAACCCTTCGTTCGAGTGCGTAATGGAGCACCATTGAGAAAACCTAAGACTTGTCTACCAATAATAACAAACGATAAGTTTTCTGTTTTAGGTTTCGAAGATGCTGATGAACCGGAAATACGACTCGTTGGCGATTCCATTGTTCGAGGGCAGCTCGAGGAATCCTGTGGGAGAAACCCTCGTCGTAGGCGCCGTTACTGCTACCCTGGTGCAAGGGTGGAGGATGTAACTAATAGTGTTGACCATTTTACAGACGGTACCGCCGAGGACACAACGTATGTTTTTCATGTCGGAACTAATAACGTTTTAAATTCTAGATCGGAAGAACTGCTGGCTACGTACAGGGACTTACTAGAGCGATTAAAGCAAAAAATTAATAAGATTCTTTAACAGGTATACTTCCTCGAATTATCCAACGTAACGATTTCTACAGCAAGGCGACCTATATTAATAATAACCTAAAGTCTCTTTGCCAACAGGAAGGAGTGCATTTTGCAAATTTTTGGAACAGTTTCTACGGCAGGAGGGACTTGTTCCTCGGAGATGGACTTCATCTTAATGACGTTGTTGCTGCGCGTTTAGGAAGAATATTTCATAATACTGTCTCTTCTTTTCAGGCTGCCGTAACTCGAACGGTTCCAGCGTAAATTCCACAAATTTCCCCTGCGCTCGCGAAGGTGTCGCAATTACAAACAATTTGAAGGTTCTATCATTAAATGCTTGTACCTTACGAAATAAAGTAAAGGAATTTTTTTCTTTAATTGCTTGTAAAGACTATGATTTAATTGCGATAAATGAATCGTGGCTTAGCACTGAAACACGTGACTTTGTAGGGGAATATCAAATTAGAGGTTATAGATGTTTTGTTAAAAACAGAATAGGTAGGCGAGGAGGCGGTGTTATGTTGTATATCGAAGATAATATTGCGAACGTTATAGAAGTAAAGCACACAATTCCAGAACCAATAGATTCGACTATAGCAGAACTTAAATTGAACGATTTCAAACTTGTTGTTGCGGTTATATATAGGCCCCCTAATCAAACAGCTGATACGGACGAAGCGTTATATCGTGAACTAATGAGAATAATAGGTAGTGAGTAGGCTTTAGTTATGGGTGACTTTAATTGCGCCAACGTGAATTACGATACAATGCAGGGAGACGCGGCGGAAGGTAATCGTTTAGTTAATTTTCTCGAGGATAGCTTTCTTATTCAAAAGGTTGTGGAACCTACGAGGTTGGACAATATTTTAGATTTAGTAATAACTACGGATGATAAGCTAATTACTGATCTTCAAGTAATAGAACCGTTAAGCAATAGCGATCACAATATGATGGAGTTTGTCCTCTCAGTAAGTCACTCGAAACCAGCTAACTTGACTAAAATTCCTAACTTCAAGCACGCAGACTTTTGTAAATTTCGAAATAAATTGTCACACGTTAATTGGGAAAACGTAATAGGGAACTCCAACGCAAAACTAATGTGGGAATCGTTTGAAACAGTATTTAGGACTATAAATCAGGAATGTGTACTGTACAAAATTAAGCGTGCGAAAGTATATAACAAGCGCTTGTGGTTTACTTCTAGAGTAGGAGACATTATAAAGAGTAGATATAGGGTTTATAGGCTACATAAGTGCGATAAAGACATTTTGTTGTTACGAAACAACTGCATATCTCTAAGGCGTGAAGCGAAAAGTGTAATAAAAAAGTCCAAGCGCGAATTTGAAATCTCCATAACTCGTGACGGTAAAGAAAACCCCAAGCGATTCTTTCAATACGCCAACAATAGAAATCCAGTAAAAAGTGTCTTGGGGCAGTTGAAAAATGTTAACGGAGATCTAGTTTCTGAAAACAAGGTAATGGCTACCTTGCTAAACGAATTCTTTACGTCAGTTTTTACTATAGAAGATGTAACGAATATCCCTACGGTCATAGACATAATACCTTTTGATAATGGTAATATTTTGGATAATGTTGTGGTTAGTGAAGGGGAGGTAATGCGCTATATTGATAAAATGAAAATACGTAAATCACCGGGGCCGGTTTCCATATATTCCATACAACTAAAAGAATAAAAAGATAGCATTATTGTGCCGCTAACAAAGATTTTTAATGCGTCTATTTCTGATGGGTGCGTACCAGATAATTTCAAGTTAGCAAACGTTACACCTATCTTTAAGAAAGGCGATAAAGGTGCGGCGGAAAATTATAGGCCAATCAGTTTAACGTTTGTTGTTGGTAAGCTACTGGAATCAATAATTAGGGGTCGTATAGTCGAACACTTAGAATTGTATAACTTACTGTAGTTAGAAATACGCAGCACAGTTTTAGGCGAGACAAATCTTGCGTAACTAATCTTTTAGAATTTTTTAAAAGCGTGGTTGACGTTTACGATAGTCATCGGGAGGTTGATGTAATGTATTTAGATTTTCAAAAAGCATTTGACACCTTACCGCACAAAAGACTCATTGAGAAAAAAAAAGCTCATGGAATCAGGGGTGTAGTAATAAATTGGATAGAAGAATGTTTGCGAGGTAGGAAACAGAGGGTGGTCGTTGATGGAGCGGAGTCGTGTTGGGCTAATGTAGCGAGTGGCGTTCCTCAGGGTTCTTTATTGGGCCCCTTGCTTTTTCTTATATATATTAACGAGTTAGATGTCGGCCTAGTCAGTACAGTTTCAAAGTTTGCGGATGACATGAAGCTGGGTGGTAGGGCGATTAATGGCGAAGATAGAGGTGAAATCCAGAATGATCTGAATAAAATCGTTGATTGGTCAGTCACATGGCAAATGAGATTTAACGTCGATAAGTGCAAAATTTTACATATAGGTTCGCGGAACCTGGTGATTTAAAAGTAGCGAAACAAAACAAAGTACAGCAGCGGTCAATAAGGCGAACAAAGTGTTAGGTTTTATAGCTCGAAATTTTGAGTACAAATCCCGCGATATTATAGTTCCTCTTTATAATTCATTAGTTAGACCCTATTTGGAGTACGCGATCCAATTTTGGAATCCGCATATGCGCAAAGATATAGACAAAATCGAAAGAGTTCAAAGACGAGCAAATGAGATGATTCCGTCGCTTAGGTAAAAGTCGTACGAGGATAGGCTTAAAGAGTTAAAATTGACTACACTCGAGAGTAGGAGGCTAAGGGGTGATCTAATCTAGGTTTTCAAAATTATGAATGGGTTCGATAACGTAGATAGAGATAGCTTTTTCGAAATATCTCAACATAATAGGACTAGAAATAACGGGTGGAAGTTGACAAGTAGAAGGTTCGAGACAGCAGTTGCCAAAAACTTTTTTACGCATAGAATAGTAAATAGCTGGAATAGTTCGTCGGTAGAAGTAATTAGTAGCACGTCTATAAACATGTTTAAAAATCGATTAGACGCATATGTTGATAGATTGGGTATAGTTTAAGGTAGTAAAATTAAGGATTGGATAAGATAGATTTTGATTCTCTTTTTATTAAAGATCACAATAACCAGACTAGAGGTCATAGTATGAAATTATTTAAGCCAAGATGTAGAACAAATTTAAGAAAACATAGTTTTAAAAACACCGTAATTAAGTTTTGGAACAGTCTGAGAGAAGAAGTGGTGACTTCAGATACAATTGATTCTTTCAAAAGAAGGTTGGGTACTTTGATGTCTGCAAGAGACATCTGGTGATAGTGTTTAAGCCCATTTTTATTGCATGAATGGTACTAGTTTATTTCATATATATTATGTACATTTAGGTGATAGATCCCACAGCTCAACACAAGTGTTGTGAGATATAGGGAGGCAGCGTCGTGGGTTAGGGGATACTGTCTGTCCTTACACACCCCATTTAAAGAGATTCCTCTGCCGAGCGGTGCCCCCCATAGTACTGTGAGGTATTGAAACACTCATGATCTTCACTTGCACCACAAACACCTTTAAATGGGAGACCCAAAATGGATGTACACACATTTCTACATTACTGGACAGTCTTTAGAGCCACACCTACACTTTTCCTCCTATGTATATATATTAGGGTGTCCCGTTTTGGACGAATCTCAAAGTTATTAATGTCCATCCCTCTCATATCGTGACAAATGATGATTTAATTATGCTAACCAATTTTTAGACCGAAATCAAATAATTTGACCCCCGAGCACTTGATTCGAAAATTTTAGGGTCAAATTTGTTAAAAAATTTGAGTTTTTTCGATTTTATGCCTATAAATTCAATTTTAGACACTTATAAATCGTTTCATCCGATGCATGTTAAAAAAAAGAATCATTTGACACCAAATTTATATAGGTTTTGCTTAAAAATTTTGTTTTTATTTATTTTTTTCTTATTTTTTTCAGGATTTTAGCTAGTCAACTAGTTACCTAATGTTTAACTATGGCTTCGAATGAACGAAAGTTAAGAAAAGATAAGGAACGTGATGATTCTGTTCTTGAAGATCTCCTTCCTCATTTGGAACCACACAGAGGCGCACTTTTTCCCTCAAATGGAGATGTTCTTCGTCACTTTTTAAGTCTAAAAAGAAACTCCATGAAGAATAACTCAGTAGAGGAGACGATAAAAGTAGTTTTGGAAAAAGTTAAACATTTTTGGATCCTGGCCAGTATACCTTCTAAAGATGTTGGGCGTCATCCGAGATCTAAACAGTTATTAAAGGACTTAATTAAAAAGGGGGATACTATTGCACGAATTGCAGAACGTTCTAATTATAACAATAAACTTCAGGAATTTAACCAGGTTTTAAACAAACTTTTTGACATCAGCTCTCAGAACGCTGAAGAAATTATAATGAAAGATTCACTAAGAAGTAATGAAACGAAAATTTGGGATGTTAAATTTCTGGAAGATCAGAGAGGAGAAAGGGAAATGTGCTTAGGAGGTCTAGATAAAATATATGGAAAGAAGACTAAAGCTAAAGCTGAAAGAATCCAAGAAATAAAAAACCGTGAACTAAAAGAATCACGAAGGAAAGCAATGCCTGGAACATCTAAAATGAATATGGTCTATCAAGAAAATTCGTCTTCAGAATCGGAGCAAGATGATCCAGTATTTAAACTTTCGAGTGCGAAAAAAGGTCCTAAGCGTCAAAATATTATGCAGTCTTCTAAAGTTAGCAATATAGCTGACAGATTAAACTTGTCATTAAATCAAAGAACAGCTTTTGCTGCTACTGTGCTTTCTGCCTGTGATATAGATTTAGAAACAGTCAGCCTGTCCAGAACAACTTCTTGGAATGCAGGAAAGAAAACTATGGAGAGCACATCTAAGAAAGTGAAAATCGATTTTGAGCCTCCAAATTTCTCTTCGCTCCATTGGGATTCTAAAATAGTCACAGAATTGAGAGGTGAAAAGAAAGAACGGTTGGCTATTTTAGTTTCGGGAATGCCAAGTGCGAAGGAAGGCCAAATTTTAGCGGTTTCAGATATCCCTGGTGCTACTGGATTTTCTCAAGCCCAAGCCACTCTTGAAGTTGCTATGGATTGGAACCTTGAAGGAAGAGTGGTTCCGTTGGTTTTCGATACAACCGCATCGAATTCCGGTTGGATCAGTGGTGCCTGCAAAAGACTAGAAGACTTATCAGGACAGAGGATACTCTGGTGCGCATGCAGGCATCATATATTTGAAAGAATTTTGAATGATGTTTTTAAAGTAATATTTGGCAAATCAATATCACCTGATCATGAAATTTTTCAAAAATTTAGACAAACTGCATGGAAGAATTTAAATACGAGCAAGAAACATAAAATCCTGCAAAATGAAGATAGCAATGTATTACTTCGCGGGGATTATAAAGAAAGTGCTGAGTTATGCCTACAGATTTTGAATCAAACTCCACCAAAAGGAATTCGTTGGCTTCATCTTGGAGCCTCGCATCGTGCTAGATGGATGGCTACAATCATGTATTGTATAAAAATGTTTGCTTTTAGTGATCAAGCAGGTTACACTGAAAATATGGTGAATAAGCTGGAAAGAGTATGCAAATTTATAGTAAGGATATATATCAAAGTTTGGGTGTCATCTACAAAAGGAGTTGAAGCAACTGAAAATGACCTGCAGTTATATCACGACTTGCAAGCATACAAGAAAATCGGTGAAGAAGTAGCAAACCAGGCTATTAAGGCCCTTGATCGCCACCTCTGGTATGTTACTGAAGAAATGGTACCACTTTCTTTATTTTCAGAAAATTTAAGTGGTGAATTGAAGACCAAAATTGCTAAATCAATATCGAAATTTGAGAAGCGAGGATTTTCTAACCGATGAGGACCACCAACATTTCCTACACTTAACCCTTCCACGAGACTTCCGGATCTAGCTGGGCCAAATTCATGGCTCTTCTTGACTTTATTCAATTATTCTGGTAACTGGCTTAGAAAATCTGCAAACGAATGGAAAGATGATGAAGATTTCAAAAGAAAGGATGAGTGTTGAGGGCCGGTTGAGACTTGCTGAAAGGGGAGCCAACGTAAAATACTGCAGCAGTGCTGTTGCATCTTGCTGGATGAAATTTTAGGGAGCCTTACTTGATGATAGACTTCGTGTATGCTCGATCAGTGCCTTGAATGGCGGCGGGTCGCTCTCCGGGTGGCAGGTGGCGTGACGAGTGACGTTACTGACGAAATTGCTGAGAGCGAGATGTGACGACAAAAACAAGAAAAGGGCAAGTGAGAGTAATTTGAGAAAGAACTCGCATTTGTATAGGCCCTGGTGACGTCCTCTGGCGGGAATTTCGGGGAATACCACAATATCTGAGTTTCCTCCGTGGGCCTGTTCATTGCCTATGTGTTTGAGTTTTACGGCCTTGTTTGCAATCTCCAGCCATGAAACAAACAGGCGAGGAAGAAGAATTTCGTTTGCTTCTACATATATATATACCCACAGAAAAAAATAGAGTTATTTCAATGCTTTTCTTATATTCCTATGCCTCGTCCTGTACGTGACGAGATATATATGAAGATATGAAAGTCTTTAGAATCGTTTTATTTTCCTTCCGGGTGTGTATTACTTATTTCTCGTGTTTAATTGTGAAATTCATTACATATAGAGTATATATATATATATATATATATATATATTATATATATATATATATATATAATGAACAGGAACACCAGAGAAAATACAAACATCCTTCAAGGTTTAATAGTACCAACGTTTCGGAATGCACTAATTCCATCTTCAGGGCTAAAAAATAAATTCCAAATCACATACAAAATTACAAAATACAAATTGCTTAATAACAATTTAAAATAAACTTAAAAAATTATAAAAAGTAGCTAAGAAAATGTAAAACATTAAAACTAAAAGGTAAATAAATGTGAAGTTAAAAAGTTAAAATTATAAAAAGTAAAAGCATTAAAACTGAAATGTAAATAAAATAAACTAGTACCTTAACCAAAACATAGCAGATCTATCGATGATTCGTCAGAATTTAGGTCTGGTTTTAGTTTATAAATAAACAGAGACTCCATAATTCTAAGCTTAAGGTCAGAGCTTCCAGCAGCAAGTACGGTGAAATTAGACTGTGAAATTGGGTGGTTATTGTTGTGCGAGTGATTACGTATGAGAGAATTAGGTGGTTTGCCAAGGGGTAAATTTGTACGGACCGATTTACCGAGATGTTCGTAAATACGAGATTTTAAATGTCTTTTAGTTTACCTATATATGACCCCATACAGTGGTCACACTTGTATTGATAAACTATAGATGACTTAAGAAGTGTAGGAATAACATCCTTGTATTTAAATAAATGGTAAATCGATTTAGACGGGGTGAATATAATTTTTATACACAGTTTTGGGTAGAATTCCTTGAGCAAACCACCTAATTCTCTCATACGTAATCACTCGCACAACAATAACCACCCAATTTCACAGTCTAATTTCACCGTACTTGCTGCTGGAAGCTCTGACCTTAAGCTTAGAATTATGGAGTCTCTGTTTATTTATAAACTAAAACCAGACCTAAATTCTGACGAATCATCGATAGATCTGCTATGTTTTGGTTAAGGTACTAGTTTATTTTATTTACATTTCAGTTTTAATGCTTTTACTTTTTATAATTTTAACTTTTTAACTTCACATTTATTTACCTTTTAGTTTTAATGTTTTACATTTTCTTAGCTACTTTTTATAATTTTTTAAGTTTATTTTAAATTGTTATTAAGCAATTTGTATTTTGGAATTTTGTATGTGATTTGGAATTTTATTGTTTTAGCCCTGAAGATGGAATTAGTGCATTCCGAAACGTTGGTACTATTAAACCTTGAAGGATGTTTGTATTTTCTCTGGTGTTCCTGTTCATTATTAAACTGCGTTTTCCACGCCACCAATCAATAGCCGATATATATATATATATATATACTCACAGGGTGGCCCAAAGGTCAGGACACATAGGGAATATGAAAAACTATCAATCGATAGTGATTGCCTATCGTACAAGCGATCCGTTAAAAATCTCAAACAGAACTGATGACTACGCGATAAATAAAAATCGATGCTTTTCATTATTTTTGTCCTCTGTATTCAGTTTTAAATAAAACCTACATTAGTGGGAGAAATTTGCCTACATACCTTCTGTCCTGTAGATTTTGACGTACCAGTTCAATTTCCCTATCCTTCGTTGTTGGTAATAGCGTCTGTTGCTGAAAGTGAATCGTGTCTGTTCTTTTAGTCACTCAAGATAGGCAGGTCAATGTGCCTAATTATTTTGTTTTGGGGTAGCCTTTGAGAAGGCTAACCACACCTTCTCTTCTCTCGAGCGTAATGTGAATCTAGTACCACTGTGAGTCTTTCAAGTGTTTCTTTTGTGGTTTTGTTGATCTAAGCGTATGGAAAATTTTATACGTTTATTTAGAGGAAGGTAGGGCGACTCGGGACCCGTGAGGAAATCACAATTTTGTAGGCATATAGGGGTATTTGCACCCTTAAACACAAAAACATTTATCCTCACCTTCTGTCTTCCATTCTGTATCACTTTTAATAGCGATCTAGTTTTGCATTGGGTGTAACTGGAATTTGAGAGAGCCGTTGAAATTTTTTGGTTAAAATAATCGTGGGGCAACTGGGAACCCGGGGTTCCTTTTTGCCCCTTTTCCCAAATTTCAGCACCACGTGCTCACTGTTGAAATTTCAGACACGACGATACGTGAAAATCAAACACTTATCCATCAGTAGCCGACACAAAAAAATGCAACGAAATAAGTTCGGACAGCTTTGGAATTATGAATCAAGGAAAAATTCGCTGATGATAGATGAAATGGAGAAAAATTGAGACTCTAACTTTTGCGGAACTGTTTGGCGCAACCCGCACTGTGCCACTGTCTCAAGGCCAGTGATCAGTGTCGGCACCGACGGAGAAAGATTATAGCTGATTGCAGCACTAGTTTGGGCTGTAGAGAGGGTGTTCCGAGTTGCCTGGGGTCTCGAGTTACCCCACCTTCCCCTACATATTTTAATGGTTTTGCTAATCTAAGCGTGTGGAAAATTTTATGTGTGTACTTGCATATTTTTTCGTCATCTTCTTGAAATAGTTTTACTGACGTCATCGATGGAAAGTTTAGTACGGAAAAGGACGGTTTCTTACGTCTTGTTTGTTGTCAATGTAGGCCTCACAGTCCAGTCTCTATGATAGAGGCCCAATGCCTACATAATCTTTTACTCTTGGTATTTTTCATAAGCAATTTATCCATCTCCAATATGTTCTACACGACAACCGAGGCAGTTTAAGTTATACAATATGATAAAAGTTTTTTTTTATTGGAATATGATTTACAAATTAAACTGTACGATAGGCTTGTTTAGATTTCCATAGGGAAATTAAATTATATTATTTAGGCAGCATAGGATTGAACGATGAGGTCCTATTGAATGGCCTTCAAGCTCACCATTTTGTAGAATCATTTAAAATCCGTCTTTTCTAGTGATCGTCCACTGTCCTTGGACGAACTGAAGACTCTAATATCGTCTGAATGTTTTAAGATTTGCCCCGTTATGTTGAGACGCGTGACGATGTCACTCAGAAGAAGAATTGAGAAGTGTATCGAGGTTAATGAGTCCCATTTTGAGCATTTTCTTCATGTACGAAGGAGGAGTCAAGTGTGAGCGCACGCAAAAATGGCCCTCCTATATAAGAGAGAGCCGAAATCAAGGTCTCTGAGGCTCACGATGCCATTTTGTTTATTAGGAATAAACCAACACAATGCGTGAAGCAGATTATTCCCCTTATGTGTGTCCTAACTTTTGGGCCACCCTGTATATAATATATATATATATATATAAATATATATATATATATATACACACACACGAGGGTAATTCAATAAGTATCCGCACTTTTTATTTTCACATCTGATAGATTATAAACACATCACTTCTCAACAAAGTCTCCCTGTTTCTCAATACACTTAGTCCAGCGAACTACAAGCTTCCTAATGCCATCACAAAAGAATGTTTTTGGCTGTGTGCGTAGCCATTCATGCACCGCCTCCTTCAGGTCATCATCGCCTTGGAATCGCTAACCTCTCAAAGCGTCTTTTAGTGGTCCAAACAGGTAAAAATCCGAAGGTGCCAGTTCTGGACTGTAGGCTGGATGGTCGAGAACTTCAAATTTAAGTTCTTGAAGGCATTTTCTAGTGTGTGCAGCGGTATGAAGGCGCGCATTGTCGTGTAACAAAATAACACCTTCCGACAATCTCCCTCTCCGTTTTGTGCGAATTGCTTGCTTTAACTCAGTGGTGGCCAACCATTTTTTGATGCGTGCCATTTTTAGGTTAGGTTTAATTCGGATGCGTCAAAAAAAAAATTTGTGAAAAAATTACTAATAACTTGTAAGTAAAAATAAAAATATAATATAATATTTACTTTAAATAGAAATATAATGTGAAAAATATTTACCTTAATGAGATTTTTGATGTTACTTCGACTTTATCAACTTCACAATATTTGGATGTAAGTCTGTTGTAGCAAGCTGCAGTAAATTTTTTAGATTAGAATCAGTGAGTCGGGATCTTTGTTTTGATTTTATCAATTTCATAGAGGAAAAGGCTTGTTAACTGCTTAAATCTTTGATTTTTAATATTTAGTGTTAGAAGTGAAAATTTAGCACAATTCATACTAGACCTCGATGCGCCACTTCAAAGTACTTGATGCGCCACCTTTGGCGCAATGCACCGCGGTTGGCCACCACTGCAAGTTTAACTCATTCCGAAGCATGTCAGAATACGATGCACTTGTTACTGTAGTTCCACGCTCTAGATAATGTTCAAGGATAGGGCCTCGTGTATCCCAAAACAGTGTTAGCATAACTTTACCTGCTGACGGCTGCCCTTTCAACTTCCTTGCAACGGCAGATGTTGGATGTTTCCATTGCATGCTCTGTCCTTTGCTTTCTGGTTCATAGTGGTGGATCCAGGTTTCATCTCCAGTGATAATGTACTCTAAGAAGTTTTCACCTTCATTATGATGCCGCGCCAAAAGACGAGAGCAGACGTCCATACGATTACGCTTGTGCTCTTCTGTCACAGAACATGCAATGGAAGCATCCAACATTTCCCGTTGCAAGGAAGTTCAAAGGGCAACCGTCAGCAGGTGAAGTTATGCATCCAGTTCCAATCCATTCTCACCTTGTTCAGTCCTATACTCGGTAAACGCGTCGAGTAGAGCGGTGTATGCGTATTCAAGAACCGTGTCAAAATAAAGCATATCGGCAACACGTACGTCTAATATAGGTTTTAGCTTGTGGAAACCGACGACTTCAAACGTTCTGTCGAGATTGAAACGCTTTCGCGTATGGATAAGAGTTATTTTTAGCTGCGTTCTTCCACATCAACCGCATATGAATGCATGGCTGGTCTCGTTTTATACACAACGTACAAATAACGGGTCTAGGAAAAAAGCCCCCGGAGGAAAAAATCCCCCGGCGGAAAATAACCACCCAGGAAAAAACCCACCCGGAAAAAAACCACCGTGGAAAAAATCCACCGAAGGGAAAATAACAGTAATGATAAAAATGATTTATTGGACGACATTAAAGAAGCTTAAAATTGTCATTTAAACAAACATTTAATAAGTTAGAAATCAAGGAATCCAACCAAGTAAAACCAAGTAAAGAAGCTTAAAATTGTCATTTAAACAAACATTTAATAAGTTAAAAGCTTAGGTTATAAGCAATGCCCCGTAAAAAGTCTAAAAGAGAGCGATCTTCAAAGCTGCTAACAATGTGTCTAATGCGAGTTGCTGCATCTTTGTACTTCTTCTTCTGCGTTGTTGGAAGATGACCAGCGCAAGCCTGTACCATATAAACTTCTTGCAATGCCTGCTCTTTTTGAATGCTTTTTAAAAAGACCCAAATATTCGGATGGGAGCATCCAATACTTGCTTGAAAACTTCTATGCCAACCTTCGATGGCATTGTTGGTCTTTGGGAGGTCACTTTTAGCTCTCGTATACATATTCCATATATTGATATCAAATACTGGATGTCTCCTGTTCCTTCTGTTTGGTCTCCCAACGTAGGTATCCTCGAAATAATCCAGGATGCAATTTGCATCTTCAGGGAAATCATCAGCAAGTGTTTCAAATGCTTCAAATACATAATCTGGCGGGCAAAAAGCTAAAGCAGAAATCATGCGCATTTTTAGAGAAAAATCCGGACTGATAGCATATAATTGTGAAGGTCCTGCTTAACTGAAACTAAAATATCTTTTAGGTTTCCTTTTAACCAACGAACAAATGTTGCCACTTAGGCAAATTAAACTTAAAATGAATCAATTTTGATTTTATTTAATTTATTTTATAAAGGTGGTTTTTTTCCACTTAGGCAAATTAAACTTAAATTAATCAATTTTGATTTTATTTAATTTATTTTATAATGAATTGATTTTACTTTGTGCTCTGCGGGATTTTTTCCACGGTGGTTTTTTTCCGGGTGGGTTTTTTCCTGGGTGGTTATTTTCCGCCGGGGGATTTTTTCCTCCGGGGGCTTTTTTCCGGCACCCCAAATAACAGCGTATGAGGGTGCATCACTAATCTGCTCTCTTTTTGTGCCAACATCTGCAGGTATTTTATAACGGTCCTCACCCTACTTCTCAACCGTCACGAAGACTCTGTTCATCTCCTCAACACTTAAATAAATTACGTTCCGTTTACTAGAGTTTGATTGTCTACAACTCGTTTCAAGTACATAATTAACAGCGCCGGTTTTACGCCTGAACACACGCACTGACTTCGTCACGGACACGTCGTATACGGCATTGATGATACTACTCAACGGAAGCTCCATCGTATATTGTTTTTCTATTATGAGGAGTGCACGTCCAGTGGGGTCAAGCTCTGAGGTGACTATGAGCAGCCGGTGCGCGGTTTGGCTGGGTGGGAGGTGTGGTGGGATGAGTCACACGGGCGAGTCATACCAAGCGTTAGTGATTCGTGCACGGGGTTGTTCCAACATGAAAGAATCATATGAGCACTTCTATCCCATTATACCAGACAATTGTTAGAACTTTCGGATACATGAAGTAATATCGGCTTTAGTATTTTATCTCTCCCACTCCCCAGAATGCGCAACATACAGCTTCATTCAGGGGTATTCAACATTGTATTTTCGCTAGGCACATTTTATTGACACTCCGGTGCTCTATTACTCGCACAAGCCTTTAGCCATAACCTCACTGCGAACCTCATCATGATATATATGAACGTAATGCTAAAATTATTTTAAGCTATCCATAATTACAAGATTTATATTCTCAGATGCAGAGTATGCGTACTCGGTATGATGTAACATGACATAATAGCGCTTGTCGCACCATTCATCGAAAAGATTCACTAACCATACCCTTCCTTCTCTTCTGCACGTGATGCTTCTTTCACCTCGCGGAATGTGCGCCTTTACGCAGTTTAGTCGTATGACGTAGTCCATTACATCGTTTGAACCACGAAAGCCCGCATTGCTCTCGCTAGCATACCCGTAGAGTATTTGGACCTCCTATTCCTCACGCTTCGCTCGGCTCAATAGGTCCTTAACCCTTCGTTAGTACCGTGGGGTGTTTGAACACCCCCAACAATTTTTTTTGCTCATATTTCTCAATTGGCAACACTAATATTCCTGTTCTTCGCAGTACCTTCCTGAATCTGTGAATGGAGGGAGCACCAAGAGTCCTGCAGTCCTGCCCCTGTTTTTGTGAGAAGTAGATGAGATTTTGTCCTCGTGGGTTGTGCAGTCACCCCTCGGTACTAACCAAGTAAGTTTTCATGATTTATAAATTTTTTTTAAATTTTCTTTTCAATGGAAAATAATATAATATAAAATAATATAAGTAAAATAATATAAGTTTATCTAAGACAATAATGCAGATTATCAAATAATATTTGCTTCATGGAAGATTTCTAATGGATTGGAGCTATAAAATTCATGTTAACTTTTCAGATACAAGATGGCCGACGACGAAAAAGAGATGGAGACGATTCGGAAGTTGTTGGACGAATGTGAAGTTGCATGTGATCCAGAAGATGACAGTGAAGGTGAATCAGATTTGGTGGAGGATGAGCATATTCCTGACTCTGATTGCTATGAATCGTGGCCTGATGATCCACCACAAGAGCCCCAACGGAAACAGCCCAGACGTGATGGGTAGCTGGGAAAAGACAAGAAAACGTGGTGGGAGAAGAAAGTACGTAATGTAACAGTTCGTACCCGTTCTCATAATGTCTTCCTGGGGAAAGAAGAACCAAGAGGACCAACCCTAAATGCACAGTCACCTACTGACTTCTGGGGACTCTTCATTACTCCTGAAATAGTGGATTTATTGGTTGACAAGAGAAACCAGTTCATCAGTGACAAGAGACAGAATTATGCTCAGACTAGCAAGGCAAGTGACACTGACATTGTAGAAATGAAAGCCTTTCTTGGCCTACTACTTTTAGCTGGTCTTTATCGCAACAACAGAATGAACCTTGATGAACTGTGGAATTCTGATGGCACTGATGTAGAGGTATTCAGAATGACAATGTCACTGCATCGCTTTCGTTTCCTCCTATGTTGCATACGATTCGGTGACAAAGCAACACGCCCTGCCAGAAGGCAAGTGGATAAGCTTTCCCCAATCAGAGACCTCTTTGAGATGTTTGTTGAAAACTGTCTGAGGAACTATTCCCCATCAAAGCTTGTAACAATTGAGCAGATGCTTGCAGCCTTCAGGGGCAAATGTCCCTTCAGACAATATATACCCAACAAACCAGCCAAGTATGGAATAAAGATACAGGCAATGACTGATGCAAAAACTTACTATGTATGTAAAATGGAAATATATGCAGGAAAACAGCCTGATGGCCCATTCAAGGTAGACAATTCATCCATTGCTGTGGTCACAAGGCTTACCTCACAGATCTCAGGATCAGGCAGAAATGTCACGTTTGACAACTGGTATACACTTACCCACTACTCCAAAAGCTGCTTGATGACCACCAATTGAGTGCGGTGGGCACACTCCGATAAAACAAACCTGAGATTCCTAAGGAATTCTTAGAGGTAAAAAACAGAGCTAGGTATGACAGTATGTTCGGCTTTACAGATAAAGTGACACTAGTCTCATACACGCCAGACAGTAAGAAGAAAAATATTGTTCTCGTCAGCAGCATGCACTATGATGACAGAATTGACCCAAATTCTGGTGATAAGAAGAAACCTGAAATTATCACCTTCTACAATTCAACTAAAGGAGGCGTTGATATGGTCGACCAGATGGCAGGGGAGTATGACACTTCAAGAAATAGCCGTCGTTGGCCCATGACTGTTTTCTACAGTCTCCTGAACATCTCAAACGTAAATTCCTACATCCTACACTGTCACATCCCTCAGAACAAGCTAAAGCGCCGCTTGTTTATCAAGAATGTAGCTATGCAGCTTATAGAGGACACTCTGAAGAGGAGAATGCACAACATACATCTGAAGAAGGATCTCAGAGAAGGACTTAGAAGAATATTACCAAGAGCTGTAGAGTCCTCAACACCCTCCCAGCCACAGACATCACGGGGGGCAAAGAGATGTACATTCTGTGCCAGGTTACGTGATCGTAAGGTGAAAACAGTGTGTAACAATTGTGGTAAACATGTGTGTAGAGAACACAGCAAGTTGCTTGTCAGTTGCACTGAGTGCGAAGGTACAATATCAGGTGATGAATCAGAGTGATAGGTAATGGTGAGGATGTTTGGCAGAAACAAGCTTCTCCATGGTTTTGTAATTACCTCACTTATATTTTTCTTGACATTTCATTTTATTGGAACAGTTTGCGGTTATTTTGATGAGTTTTCTATTATTTTTTATGTTTTCTATTATTGTCTTGGTGTACTTAGGCAGAAATAAAAAACATATTTTTTTATAGGGAATCGGTAACAGAACTTTTTGCTATTTTTATGTCAGATCTCTTTAGTTAGGATTGTAGTAAAGAATGAGAAAATTAAACTCAATTATGCTTTTATATACTTGTTTATAATTTTATAATTACAATTTATAATGATACTGAGAAAAAATCATATGTATAATCCTGCACGTCTTTAGCTAATAAATGAGTATTTAGAATCAAAACTTTATTTTATTTTTGTTCGACCATTTTTTTTTTACACAAAAATGAAAAATTTCAGCTACATTGAAATTAATTTGTTCATTAGTGAGTGGAGGAATATATTGAAGCAGCTATATGAATATATTAGAAACGTTAGTAATTTGTTTGAATTTTTTGAATTTGGGGTGTTCAAACACCCCATGGTACTAACGGTGTTTGACCACCCCACGTTACTAACGTAGGGTTAAAAGTCTCAAAGGAGGGAGGACTATGTATTCTTTAAGTGTTGACTACATCTGTAGACTTTATCAAATACCACTTCATGAATGTCGAGCACGCAGTATCAAAAGTAGCCCTCACTATTTTCCGTCTACGTGAGAATTCTTCAAAATACACGTCTGAGCTCCGCAGTTTGTTAGGATCAACTGAGGACACAGGGCTGAGATATGGCCAGCTAGTAGCAGGAGTCGCGTGACCACTTTGATTGGGTTGCGTCATACAGTGGGCGGTGCTTATGTTTTTGCTGTACAAACACACACACACACGCACACACACACACAAAGAAGAAAATGAAACGCTAATTGAAACGTGATTTATTTTTAATAAATAAACATATCGTCTACAAGTAAATAGTCTCTAATTCTTGGCATATATTTAAACATACGTAATAAGTAAATAAACATATCGTCAACAATTAAGTTCACACACACACACACACACACACACACACACACATATATATATATATATATATATATATATATATATATATATATATAAAGACAAGATTCACGACTCTCAACATTTATTAGCCAAACGTTTCGATCGACTCAGGGCCATCTTCAGTGACTTTGCAAATTGTTGAAAAACGCTCGTCCAGTTTTGCCTTCTCCAGCTCCTTTGAAACCCCTTCGAGGGCACGGAATCGTCGTACAGTGTCTTCATTGTATCTTTTACGAAGAGTTGTTATAATAGAAGTGTACATCAGGAATCTTATCCGAAATAGGAATATAAAGACAAGAGATACGATTCTCAACATTTATTGACCAAACGTTTCGGTCTATTCAGGGGCCATCCTTAGTGAACATGGCCCCTGAGTGGACCGAAATGTTTGGCCAATAAATGTTGAGAGTCGTATCTCTCGTCTTTATATTCCTATTGAGGATAAGATTCCGGAAGAACACTTCTATCGTAAATATATATATATATATATATATAACGTAAAGAACGACGCTTGTATAGGAGATATTCCGCGCAAGACGAGAAAGAGAAAACAACAAATGAAAAAATGAAGTACCACCTGGGAATCGAACCCGGGATCTTCCGATTGCCGGTCAGACGCGATAACCACTACACCATGGACTTCACTCTTCCAAATGCCGTAATACCTCTACATACTCGCAGAAACCAATGCCCCAAGGGGGCACCTCCCGCATGCCGTAACATTATATACATTCAACTGCAAAGAACACGCAGTATAAATAACGTAAAGAACGACGCTTGTATAGGAGATATTCCGCGCAAGACGAGAAAGAGAAAACAACAAATGAAAAAATGAAGTACCACCTGGGAATCGAACCCGGGATCTTCCGATTGCCGGTCAGACGCGATAACCACTACACCATGGACTTCACTCTTCCAAATGCCGTAATACCTCTACATACTCGCAGAAACCAATGCCCCAAGGGGGCACCTCCCGCATGCCGTAACATTATATACATTCAACTGCAAAGAACACGCAGTATAAATAACGTAAAGAACGACGCTTGTATAGGAGATATTCCGCGCAAGACGAGAAAGAGAAAACAACAAATGAAAAATGAAGTACCACCTGGGAATCGAACCCGGGATCTTCCGATTGCCGGTCAGACGCGATAACCACTACACCATTGGACTTCACTCTTCCAAATGCCGTAATACCTCTACATACTCGCAGAAACCAATGCCCCAAGGGGGCACCTCCCGCATGCCGTAACATTATATACATTCAACTGCAAAGAACACGCAGTATAAATAACGTAAAGAACGACGCTTGTATAGGAGATATTCCGCGCAAGACGAGAAAGAGAAAACAACAAATGAAAAAATGAAGTACCACCTGGGAATCGAACCCGGGATCTTCCGATTGCCGGTCAGACGCGATAACCACTACACCATGGACTTCACTCTTCCAAATGCCGTAATACCTCTACATACTCGCAGAAACCAATGCCCCAAGGGGCACCTCCCGCATGCCGTAACATTATATACATTCAACTGCAAAGAACACGCAGTATAAATAACGTAAGACGCTTGTATAGGAGATATTCCGCGCAAGACGAGAAAGAGAAAACAACAAATGAAAAAATGAAGTACCACCTGGGAATCGAACCCGGGATCTTCCGATTGCCGGTCAGACGCGATAACCACTACACCATGGACTTCACTCTTCCAAATGCCGTAATACCTCTACATACTCGCAGAAACCAATGCCCAAGGGGGCACCTCCCGCATGCCGTAACATTATATACATTCAACTGCAAAGAACACGCAGTATAAATAACGTAAAGAACGACGCTTGTATAGGAGATATTCCGCGCAAGACGAGAAAGAGAAAACAACAAATGAAAAAATGAAGTACCACCTGGGAATCGAACCCGGGATCTTCCGATTGCCGGTCAGACGCGATAACCACTACACCATGGACTTCACTCTTCCAAATGCCGTAATACCTCTACATACTCGCAGAAACCAATGCCCCAAGGGGGCACCTCCCGCATGCCGTAACATTATATACATTCAACTGCAAAGAACACGCAGTATAAATAACGTAAAGAACGACGCTTGTATAGGAGATATTCCGCGCAAGACGAGAAAGAGAAAACAACAAATGAAAAAATGAAGTACCACCTGGGAATCGAACCCGGGATCTTCCGATTGCCGGTCAGACGCGATAACCACTACACCATGGACTTCACTCTTCCAAATGCCGTTACCTCTACATACTCGCAGAAACCAATGCCCCAAGGGGGCACCTCCCGCATGCCGTAACATTATATACATTCAACTGCAAAGAACACGCAGTATAAATAACGTAAAGAACGACGCTTGTATAGGAGATATTCCGCGCAAGACGAGAAAGAGAAAACAACAAATGAAAAAGAAGTACCACCTGGGAATCGAACCCGGGATCTTCCGATTGCCGGTCAGACGCGATAACCACTACACCATGGACTTCACTCTTCCAAATGCCGTAATACCTCTACATACTCGCAGAAACCAATGCCCCAAGGGGGCACCTCCCGCATGCCGTAACATTATATACATTCAACTGCAAAGAACACGCAGTATAAATAACGTAAAGAACGACGCTTGTATAGGAGATATTCCGCGCAAGACGAGAAAGAGAAAACAACAAATGAAAAAATGAAGTACCACCTGGGAATCGAACCCGGGATCTTCCGATTGCCGGTCAGACGCGATAACCACTACACCATGGACTTCACTCTTCCAAATGCCGTAATACCTCTACATACTCGCAGAAACCAATGCCCCAAGGGGGCACCTCCCGCATGCCGTAACATTATATACATTCAACTGCAAAGAACACGCAGTATAAATAACGTAAAGAACGACGCTTGTATAGGAGATATTCCGCGCAAGACGAGAAAGAGAAAACAACAAATGAAAAAATGAAGTACCACCTGGGAATCGAACCCGGGATCTTCCGATTGCCGGTCAGACGCGATAACCACTACACCATGGACTTCACTCTTCCAAATGCCGTAATACCTCTACATACTCGCAGAAACCAATGCCCAAGGGGGCACCTCCCGCATGCCGTAACATTATATACATTCAACTGCAAAGAACACGCAGTATAAATAACGTAAAGAACGACGCTTGTATAGGAGATATTCCGCGCAAGACGAGAAAGAGAAAACAACAAATGAAAAAATGAAGTACCACCTGGGAATCGAACCCGGGATCTTCCGATTGCCGGTCAGACGCGATAACCACTACACCATGGACTTCACTCTTCCAAATGCCGTAATACCTCTACATACTCGCAGAAACCAATGCCCCAAGGGGGCACCTTCCGCATGCCGTAACATTATATACATTCAACTGCAAAGAACACGCAGTATAAATAACGTAAAGAACGACGCTTGTATAGGAGATATTCCGCGCAAGACGAGAAAGAGAAAACAACAAATGAAAAAATGAAGTACCACCTGGGAATCGAACCCGGGATCTTCCGATTGCCGGTCAGACGCGATAACCACTACACCATGGACTTCACTCTTCCAAATGCCGTAATACCTCTACATACTCGCAGAAACCAATGCCCCAAGGGGCACCTCCCGCATGCCGTAACATTATATACATTCAACTGCAAAGAACACGCAGTATAAATAACGTAAAGAACGACGCTTGTATAGGAGATATTCCGCGCAAGACGAGAAAGAGAAAACAACAAATGAAAAAATGAAGTACCACCTGGGAATCGAACCCGGGATCTTCCGATTGCCGGTCAGACGCGATAACCACTACACCATGGACTTCACTCTTCCAAATGCCGTAATACCTCTACATACTCGCAGAAACCAATGCCCCAAGGGGGCACCTCCCGCATGCCGTAACATTATATACATTCAACTGCAAAGAACACGCAGTATAAATAACGTAAAGAACGACGCTTGTATAGGAGATATTCCGCGCAAGACGAGAAAGAGAAAACAACAAATGAAAAAATGAAGTACCACCTGGGAATCGAACCCGGGATCTTCCGATTGCCGGTCAGACGCGATAACCACTACACCATGGACTTCACTCTTCCAAATGCCGTAATACCTCTACATACTCGCAGAAACCAATGCCCCAAGGGGGCACCTCCCGCATGCCGTAACATTATATACATTCAACTGCAAAGAACCGCAGTATAAATAACGTAAAGAACGACGCTTGTATAGGAGATATTCCGCGCAAGACGAGAAAGAGAAAACAACAAATGAAAAAATGAAGTACCACCTGGGAATCGAACCCGGGATCTTCCGATTGCCGGTCAGACGCGATAACCACTACACCATGGACTTCACTCTTCCAAATGCCGTAATACCTCTACATACTCGCAGAAACCAATGCCCCAAGGGGGCACCTCCCGCATGCCGTAACATTATATACATTCAACTGCAAAGAACACGCAGTATAAATAACGTAAAGAACGACGCTTGTATAGGAGATATTCCGCGCAAGACGAGAAAGAGAAAACAACAAATGAAAAAATGAAGTACCACCTGGGAATCGAACCCGGGATCTTCCGATTGCCGGTCAGACGCGATAACCACTACACCATGGACTTCACTCTTCCAAATGCCGTAATACCTCTACATACTCGCAGAAACCAATGCCCCAAGGGGGCACCTCCCGCATGCCGTAACATTATATACATTCAACTGCAAAGAACACGCAGTATAAATAACGTAAAGAACGACGCTTGTATAGGAGATATTCCGCGCAAGACGAGAAAGAGAAAACAACAAATGAAAAAATGAAGTACCACCTGGGAATCGAACCCGGGATCTTCCGATTGCCGGTCAGACGCGATAACCACTACACCATGGACTTCACTCTTCCAAATGCCGTAATACCTCTACATACTCGCAGAAACCAATGCCCCAAGGGGGCACCTCCCGCATGCCGTAACATTATATACATTCAACTGCAAAGAACACGCAGTATAAATAACGTAAAGAACGACGCTTGTATAGGAGATATTCCGCGCAAGACGAGAAAGAGAAAACAACAATGAAAAATGAAGTACCACCTGGGAATCGAACCCGGATCTTCCGATTGCCGGTCAGCGCGATAACCACTACACCAGACTTCACTCTTCCAAATGCCGTAATACCTCTACATACTCGCAGAAACCAATGCCCCAAGGGGCACCTCCCGCATGCCGTAACATTATATACATTCAACTGCAAAGAACACGCAGTATAAATAACGTAAAGAACGACGCTTGTATAGGAGATATTCCGCGCAAGACGAGAAAGAGAAAACAACAAATGAAAAAATGAAGTACCACCTGGGAATCGAACCCGGGATCTTCCGATTGCCGGTCAGACGCGATAACCACTACACCATGGACTTCACTCTTCCAAATGCCGTAATACCTCTACATACTCGCAGAAACCAATGCCCCAAGGGGGCACCTCCCGCATGCCGTAACATTATATACATTCAACTGCAAAGAACACGCAGTATAAATAACGTAAAGAACGACGCTTGTATAGGAGATATTCCGCGCAAGACGAGAAAGAGAAAACAACAATGAAAAAATGAAGTACCACCTGGGAATCGAACCCGGGATCTTCCGATTGCCGGTCAGACGCGATAACCACTACACCATGGACTTCACTCTTCCAAATGCCGTAATACCTCTACATACTCGCAGAAACCATGCCCCAAGGGGCACCTCCCGCATGCCGTAACATTATATACATTCAACTGCAAAGAACACGCAGTATAAATAACGTAAAGAAACGACGCTTGTATAGGAGATATTCCGCGCAAGACGAGAAAGAGAAAACAACAAATGAAAAAATGAAGTACCACCTGGGAATCGAACCCGGATCTTCCGATTGCCGGTCAGACGCGATAACCACTACACCATGGACTTCACTCTTCCAAATGCCGTAATACCTCTACATACTCGCAGAAACCAATGCCCCAAGGGGGCACCTCCCGCATGCCGTAACATTATATACATTCAACTGCAAAGAAACGCAGTATAAATAACGTAAAGAACGACGCTTGTATAGGAGATATTCCGCGCAAGACGAGAAAGAGAAACAACAAATGAAAAAATGAAGTACCACCTGGGAATCGAACCCGGGATCTTCCGATTGCCGGTCAGACGCGATAACCACTACACCATGGACTTCACTCTTCCAAATGCCGTAATACCTCTACATACTCGCAGAAACCAATGCCCCAAGGGGGCACCTCCCGCATGCCGTAACATTATATACATTCAACTGCAAAGAACACGCAGTATAAATACGTAAAGAACGACGCTTGTATAGGAGATATTCCGCGCAAGACGAGAAGAGAAAACAACAAATGAAAAAATGAAGTACCACCTGGGAATCGAACCGGGATCTTCCGATTGCCGGTCAGGCGATAACCACTACACCATGGACTTCACTCTTCCAAATGCCGTAATACCTCTACATACTCGCAGAAACAATGCCCCAAGGGGGCACCTCCCGCATGCCGTAACATTATATACATTCAACTGCAAAGAACACGCAGTATAAATAACGTAAAGAACGACGCTTGTATAGGAGATATTCCGCGCAAGACGAGAAAGAGAAAACAACAAATAAAAAAATGAAGTACCACCTGGGAATCGAACCCGGGATCTTCCGATTGCCGGTCAGACGCGATAACCACTACACCATGGACTTCACTCTTCCAAATGCCGTAATACCTCTACATACTCGCAGAAACCAATGCCCCAAGGGGGCACCTCCCGCATGCCGTAACATTATATACATTCAACTGCAAAGAACACGCAGTATAAATAACGTAAAGAACGACGCTTGTATAGGAGATATTCCGCGCAAGACGAGAAAGAGAAAACAACAAATGAAAAAATGAAGTACCACCTGGGAATCGAACCCGGGATCTTCCGATTGCCGGTCAGACGCGATAACCACTACACCATGGACTTCACTCTTCCAAATGCCGTAATACCTCTACATACTCGCAGAAACCAATGCCCCAAGGGGGCACCTCCCGCATGCCGTAACATTATATACATTCAACTGCAAAGAACACGCAGTATAAATAACGTAAAGAACGACGCTTGTATAGGAGATATTCCGCGCAAGACGAGAAAGAGAAAACAACAAATGAAAAATGAAGTACCACCTGGGAATCGAACCCGGGATCTTCCGATTGCCGGTCAGACGCGATAACCACTACACCATGGACTTCACTTTCCAAATGCCGTAATACCTCTACATACTCGCAGAAAACCAATGCCCCAAGGGGGCACCTCCCGCATGCCGTAACATTATATACATTCAACTGCAAAGAACACGCAGTATAAATAACGTAAAGAACGACGCTTGTATAGGAGATATTCCGCGCAAGACGAGAAAGAGAAAAACAACAAATGAAAAAATGAAGTACCACCTGGGAATCGAACCCGGGATCTTCCGATTGCCGGTCAGACGCGATAACCACTACACCATGGACTTCACTCTTCCAAATGCCGTAATACTCTACATACTCGCAGAAACCAATGCCCCAAGGGGGCACCTCCCGCATGCCGTAACATTATATACATTCAACTGCAAAGAACACGCAGTATAAATAACGTAAAGAACGACGCTTGTATAGGAGATATTCCGCGCAAGACGAGAAAGAGAAAACAACAAATGAAAAAATGAAGTACCACCTGGGAATCGAACCCGGGATCTTCCGATTGCCGGTCAGACGCGATAACACTACACCATGGACTTCACTCTTCCAAATGCCGTAATACCTCTACATACTCGCAGAAACCAATGCCCCAAGGGGGCACCTCCCGCATGCCGTAACATTAATACATTCAACTGCAAAGAACACGCAGTATAAATAACGTAAAGAACGACGCTTGTATAGGAGATATTCCGCGCAAGACGAGAAAGAGAAAACAACAAATGAAAAATGAAGTACCACCTGGGAATCGAACCCGGGATCTTCCGATTGCCGGTCAGACGCGATAACCACTACACCATGGACTTCACTCTTCCAAATGCCGTAATACCTCTACATACTCGCAGAAACCAATGCCCCAAGGGGCACCTCCCGCATGCCGTAACATTATATACATTCAACTGCAAAGAACACGCAGTATAAATAACGTAAGAACGACGCTTGTATAGGAGATATTCCGCGCAAGACGAGAAAGAGAAAACAACAAATGAAAAAATGAAGTACCACCTGGGAATCGAACCCGGGATCTTCCGATTGCCGGTCAGACGCGATAACCACTACACCATGGACTTCACTCTTCCAAATGCCGTAATACCTCTACATACTCGCGGAATATCTCCTATACAAGCGTCGTTCTTTACGTTATTTATACTGCGTGTTCTTTGCAGTTGAATGTATATAATGTTACGGCATGCGGGAGGTGCCCCCTTGGGGCATTGGTTTCTGCGAGTATGTAGAGGTATTACGGCATTTGGAAGAGTGAAGTCCATGGTGTAGTGGTTATCGCGTCTGACCGGCAATCGGAAGATCCCGGTTCGATTCCCAGGTGGTACTTCATTTTTCATTTGTTGTTTTCCTTTCTCGTCTTGCGCGGATATCTCCTATACAAGCGTCGTTCTTTACGTTATTTATACTGCGTGTTCTTTGCAGTTGAATGTAATAATGTTACGGCATGCGGGAGGTGCCCCTTGGGGCATTGGTTTCTGCGAGTATGTAGAGGTATTACGGCATTTGGAAGAGTGAAGTCCATGGTGTAGTGGTTATCGCGTCTGACCGGCAATCGGAAGATCCCGGGTTCGATTCCCAGGTGGTACTTCATTTTTTCATTTGTTGTTTCTCTTTCTCGTCTTGCGCGGAATATCTCCTATACAAGCGTCGTTCTTTACGTTATTTATACTGCGTGTTCTTTGCAGTTGAATGTATATAATGTTACGGCATGCGGGAGGTGCCCCCTTGGGCATTGGTTTCTGCGAGTATGTAGAGGTATTACGGCATTTGGAAGAGTGAAGTCCATGGTGTAGTGGTTATCGCGTCTGACCGGCAATCGGAAGATCCCGGGTTCGATCCCAGGTGGTACTTCATTTTTCATTTGTTGTTTTCTCTTTCTCGTCTTGCGCGGAATATCTCCTATACAAGCGTCGTTCTTTACGTTATTTATACTGCGTGTTCTTTGCAGTTGAATGTATATAATGTTACGGCATGCGGGAGGTGCCCCCTTGGGGCATTGGTTTCTGCGAGTATGTAGAGGTATTACGGCATTTGGAAGAGTGAAGTCCATGGTGTAGTGGTTATCGCGTCTGACCGGCAATCGGAAGATCCCGGGTTCGATTCCCAGGTGGTACTTCATTTTTTCATTTGTGGTTTTCTCTTTCTCGTCTTGCGCGGAATATCTCCTATACAAGCGTCGTTCTTTACGTTATTTATACTGCGTGTTCTTTGCAGTTGAATGTATATAATGTTACGGCATGCGGGAGGTGCCCCCTTGGGGCATTGGTTTCTGCGAGTATGTAGAGGTATTACGGCATTTGGAAGAGTGAAGTCCATGGTGTAGTGGTTATCGCGTCTGACCGGCAATCGGAAGATCCCGGGTTCGATTCCCAGGTGGTACTTCATTTTTTCATTTGTTGTTTCTCTTTCTCGTCTTGCGCGGAATATCTCCTATACAAGCGTCGTTCTTTACGTTATTTATACTGCGTGTTCTTTGCAGTTGAATGTATATAATGTTACGGCATGCGGGAGGTGCCCCCTGGGGCATTGGTTTCTGCGAGTATGTAGAGGTATTACGGCATTTGGAAGAGTGAAGTCCATGGTGTAGTGGTTATCGCGTCTGACCGGCAATCGGAAGATCCCGGGTTCGATTCCCAGGTGGTACTTCTTTTTTCATTTGTTGTTTTCTCTTCTCGTCTTGCGCGGAATATCTCCTATACAAGCGTCGTTCTTTACGTTATTTATACTGCGTGTTCTTTGCAGTTGAATGTATATAATGTTACGGCATGCGGGAGGTGCCCCCTTGGGGCATTGGTTTCTGCGAGTATGTAGAGGTATTACGGCATTTGGAAGAGTGAAGTCCATGGTGTAGTGGTTATCGCGTCTGACCGGCAATCGGAAGATCCCGGTTCGATTCCCAGGTGGTACTTCATTTTTTCATTTGTTGTTTTCTCTTTCTCGTCTTGCGCGGAATATCTCCTATACAAGCGTCGTTCTTTACGTTATTTATACTGCGTGTTCTTTGCAGTTGAATGTATATAATGTTACGGCATGCGGGAGGTGCCCCCTTGGGGCATTGGTTTCTGCGAGTATGTAGAGGTATTACGGCATTTGGAAGAGTGAAGTCCATGGTGTAGTGGTTATCGCGTCTGACCGGCAATCGGAAGATCCCGGGTTCGATTCCCAGTGGTACTTCATTTTTCATTTGTTGTTTTCTCTTTCTCGTCTTGCGCGGAATATCTCCTATACAAGCGTCGTTCTTTACGTTATTTATACTGCGTGTTCTTTGCAGTTGAATGTATATAATGTTACGGCATGCGGGAGGTGCCCCCTTGGGCATTGGTTTCTGCGAGTATGTAGAGGTATTACGCATTTGGAAGAGTGAAGTCCATGGTGTAGTGGTTATCGCGTCTGACCGGCAATCGAAGATCCCGGGTTCGATTCCCAGGTGGTACTTCATTTTTTCATTTGTTGTTTTCTCTTTCTCGTCTGCGCGGAATATCTCCTATACAAGCGTCGTTCTTTACGTTATTTATACTGCGTGTTCTTTGCAGTTGAATGTATATAATGTTACGGCATGCGGGAGGTGCCCCCTTGGGGCATTGGTTTCTGCGAGTATGTAGAGGTATTACGGCATTTGGAAGAGTGAAGCCATGGTGTAGTGGTTATCGCGTCTGACCGGCAATCGGAAGATCCCGGGTTCGATTCCCAGGTGGTACTTCATTTTTTCATTTGTTTTTCTCTTTCTCGTCTTGCGCGGAATATCTCCTATACAAGCGTCGTTCTTTACGTTATTTATACTGCGTGTTCTTTGCAGTTGAATGTATATAATGTTACGGCATGCGGGAGGTGCCCCCTTGGGCATTGGTTTCTGCGAGTATGTAGAGGTATTACGGCATTTGGAAGAGTGAAGTCCATGGTGTAGTGGTTATCGCGTCTGACCGGCAATCGGAAGATCCCGGTTCGATTCCCAGGTGGTACTTCATTTTTTCATTTGTTGTTTTCTCTTTCTCGTCTTGCGCGGAATATCTCCTATACAAGCGTCGTTCTTTACGTTATTTATACTGCGTGTTCTTTGCAGTTGAATGTATATAATGTTTACGGCATGCGGGAGGTGCCCCCTTGGGGCATTGGTTTCTGCGAGTATGTAGAGGTATTACGGCATTTGGAAGAGTGAAGTCCATGGTGTAGTGGTTATCGCGTCTGACCGGCAATCGGAAGATCCCGGGTTCGATTCCCAGGTGGTACTTCATTTTTTCATTTGTTGTTTTCTCTTTCTCGTCTTGCGCGGAATATCTCCTATACAAGCGTCGTTCTTTACGTTATTTATACTGCGTGTTCTTTGCAGTTGAATGTATATAATGTTACGGCATGCGGGAGGTGCCCCCTTGGGGCATTGGTTTCTGCGAGTATGTAGAGGTATTACGGCATTTGGAAGAGTGAAGTCCATGGTGTAGTGGTTATCGCGTCTGACCGGCAATCGGAAGATCCCGGGTTCGATTCCCGGTGGTACTTCATTTTTTCATTTGTTGTTTTCTCTTTCTCGTCTTGCGCGGAATATCTCCTATACAAGCGTCGTTCTTTACGTTATTTATACTGCGTGTTCTTTGCAGTTGAATGTATATAATGTTACGGCATGCGGGAGGTGCCCCCTTGGGGCATTGGTTTCTGCGAGTATGTAGAGGTATTACGGCATTTGGAAGAGTGAAGTCCATGGTGTAGTGGTTATCGCGTCTGACCGGCAATCGGAAGATCCCGGGTTCGATTCCCAGGTGGTACTTCATTTTTTCATTTGTTGTTTTCTCTTTCTCGTCTTGCGCGGAATATCTCCTATACAAGCGTCGTTCTTTACGTTATTATACTGCGTGTTCTTTGCAGTTGAATGTATATAATGTTACGGCATGCGGGAGGTGCCCCCTTGGGGCATTGGTTTCTGCGAGTATGTAGAGGTATTACGGCATTTGGAAGAGTGAAGTCCATGGTGTAGTGGTTATCGCGTCTGACCGGCAATCGGAAGATCCCGGGTTCGATTCCCAGGTGGTACTTCATTTTTTCATTTGTTGTTTTCTCTTTCTCGTCTTGCGCGGAATATCTCCTATACAAGCGTCGTTCTTTACGTTATTTATACTGCGTGTTCTTTGCAGTTGAATGTATATAATGTTACGGCATGCGGGAGGTGCCCCTTGGGGCATTGGTTCTGCGAGTATGTAGAGGTATTACGGCATTTGGAAGAGTGAAGTCCATGGTGTAGTGGTTATCGGCGTCTGACCGGCAATCGGAAGATCCCGGGTTCGATTCCCAGGTGGTACTTCATTTTTTCATTTGTTGTTTCTCTTTCTCGTCTTGCGCGGAATATCTCCTATACAAGCGTCGTTCTTTACGTTATTTATACTGCGTGTTCTTTGCAGTTGAATGTATATAATGTTACGGCATGCGGGAGGTGCCCCCTTGGGGCATGGTTTCTGCGAGTATGTAGAGGTATTACGGCATTTGGAAGAGTGAAGTCCATGTGTAGTGGTTATCGCGTCTGACCGGCAATCGGAAGATCCCGGTTCGATTCCCAGGTGGTACTTCATTTTTTCATTTGTTGTTTTCTCTTTCTCGTCTTGCGCGGAATATCTCCTATACAAGCGTCGTTCTTTACGTTATTTATACTGCGTGTTCTTTGCAGTTGAATGTATATAATGTTACGGCATGCGGGAGGTGCCCCCTTGGGGCATTGGTTTCTGCGAGTATGTAGAGGTATTACGGCATTTGGAAGAGTGAAGTCCATGGTGTAGTGGTTATCGCGTCTGACCGGCAATCGGAAGATCCCGGGTTCGATTCCCAGGTGGTACTTCATTTTTTCATTTGTTGTTTTCTCTTTCTCGTCTTGCGCGGAATATCTCCTATACAAGCGTCGTTCTTTACGTTATTTATACTGCGTGTTCTTTGCAGTTGAATGTATATAATGTTACGGCATGCGGAGGTGTCGCCCCTTGGGGCATTGGTTTCTGCGAGTATGTAGAGGTATTACGGCATTTGGAAGAGTGAAGTCCATGGTGTAGTGGTTATCGCGTCTGACCGGCAATCGGAAGATCCGGGTTCGATTCCCAGGTGGTACTTCATTTTTTCATTTGTTGTTTTCTCTTTCTCGTCTTGCGCGGAATATCTCCTATACAAGCGTCGTTCTTTACGTTATTTATACTGCGTGTTCTTTGCAGTTGAATGTATATATATATATATATATATAAAACATTGAAAGGCCATGGTACCCAAAGGGTACGGTATCGTAGGTGCCAGGCACCTGGTAGCGTTTCCTATATGTGTTACGGCACAGTTTCATCCCCCTAAGCGCATTCACGCCCCCCGGTTTCTGTGGCTGAAAAATGTGAGTCCCTACAGTCAGTTGGGGTGGTTATCCACCAGTTCGCCTTGTTAAGCTTGATGCCTTTAGCTTTCACGATATATCTCATATCCTCCCCCACCCTCACCCGCACCCCATAAATTTTTGGGTCTTTTGAGACAAAAGAATCAGCGTAGATACTATCTCCATAATCAGCCTTGATCTCATCAGTCAACTCTCTCCGTGAATATCACACTATCTTTGTCAGCGTACAGAACCCACCGCCCAAGAGAATGCAGTATACTCCAAAGTTTGATGCGAGCGTACGCTGTGGTGAAGCTGGCTACAGGTATATTTGTAACACGTGATGTATCTGTAGACAATTCGGTCCTGTTGTACTTTATTATGTACGTATTACCCACATTCACGATCTCCATGACTTTTTTTTCGGGAGCGTTGGCATAATCCCACACCTCGTTATAACTTTGGGCTAATGGACGTTCCCCTTGCCTGTATTCTGAGCAAATTTTCACCAAAGACTATATAAACACAACTTTGCACTAAAGCGCTTGCCAGGGTTCCTTTCAATGTCGGAACGGTCAAATTGTATCCCTTCACGATAACGGTAGCGCTGAATATACGCCGATTTTTCATTTTCGGTCTCAACTCCTCGCGAGTACCCTGATGCTTCTATCTTAGACTTCAAAAAAGTGTTTATATATGGTGTGAAAAGGTTGGAGAGATTCTGAAACTTCCACACCTCATATATCTTCAATATTCTGTAACCGTGGCGAAGGGCTAGGTACAGCTCAGGGCTTGTATATACACCTCTGATCTTACGCTGGTTGGTTGTGTGATTACAGGCCCCATTCTTCCCCTCTGCGCATTTCACGCACACGGAAAAACATGAGTTGTGGTCTATAAAGAAGGGTAAGATCGGCATCCACATGTCGCGATGGGGAAGCACTTCTACGAAAGAAAGACCGAAATAGTTCTCGTTCAGATTAGCTGAGAACTCATCGATGATGGGCCGGGCGGGTACCTTCAGTGTTTCAGGTGCTCCTACGGTGTACGGATTGTTCTTCATCACGTAGGGGTATAAAGAACAGAAGTCGCAGGGCGATATTACTTCTCAGGGTGTGAGAAACATTGAATGCTAAATAATGTAAAAATGTGTTGTGTACAATAAACGCTATTATGTATTAATTTATAAAACATTCATCATAGCTTTATCATTTAATAAAATGTTGAAAATACACGACTTATTCTTACCCGACACACAAAAGAAAAACGAAAAACTCACGTCACTTCTCCGACGACTAGGCATTCGTAGGACTGTGTCCAGCAAAACTTCCACCCCCGTACCCAAATCCTCGTCCACGATTTGAGCTTCTTCAAAACTATTACGAAAAGATTCTATAACACTTTCCAGTTCCGCCTGCGTCCTTTTAAAAAAAAAAGTGTTCGGTTGTAGACAGAAATTTTTAAATTATTTTATGGTCAGTTCATATATATTTTCTGAAGAAACTTTCCGGGGCTCTGAATTATGAATATTTATTTTTCCGCTCCAGATATAATCAATGTTCAATCTTATATATCCCCAGGGTACCCATTTACCTACTAACCACTTTCTTTATTGTGCGGAAGGATGATCAGCTGGGATTACTGCTCGTCTCTTACCGTCACCGGGTCTCGATCCCGGCCCGATGGATTCGTAATCAGCACCCACCCTTTATTATTTTAAATGACAATAACCATCTAAAAAAATTTAGCGTTAGGAGTCAATAATAGCTTTATTTTCTTGCACAGATATCTGTTTAGAATTACCTTTAAATATAACTTATAAGCATGAAATGTTTATAATTACAGATATTTTATGATGAAATATATTTTCAGACAAAAACATATTTTGAAGTATATACTATGTTTTAACAAGCATGTCTACGATTGTGTTAGAAGTTTTATGTTTAATATTAAAACCATTTATACAGCGTATTGATAATATGGTCACCTTGGAAAAACTCAAAAGCTGATTATAATTAAAGGAAAGAACTACCTTGATAAGAAAAAAACTTTTTCTCACATAACATAGGCTTTATATCTATAAACTGCAATACTTAGATAACTTACACAATACGTAACCAGTAGAATTTAGTAGATTTTTGTAATTGAATTTGTTCGAATTTTTTTGTGGCCCATTGTTACAGGCTTGGGTTAGTATTTAATGAGAAGCTGTAGGTATATAATGGGATATATATATATATATATATATATATATATATATATGCTGCATCACGTCTTTAAAATAATTATAAAAAATGTCGTCTACTTATCATTAAATTACAATTTGGTCATAAAATTTTCGCAACCAAGTGTAATAAGCATTTTAAAGCTCACGAGTTTTATAATTAATAACTAAAATATTATATAATTATATATGAAAATAATGAAAAATAAACCACTTCGTATTGTTCTCCCGTACGCGAATCAATTAAGTCAGTTTGTTCAAAATGCTTTGATCAATAACCACATCTAGTAAGTATCATTTATAAAAAATAATGAAAAACGCATATATTACATATGTTAAATGTTATTAAATATAGACAATATATATGTATATAGTGATATAATTAAATGTTGCATGGATACTAGTTTAATTTCTATTAAAAAAGAGAAAATATGAATAGAGACCTTGACTTTAAAAAAATGAATATTCAATCGCTTTCTAGAAATTAATTTTACATAATTTACAGCCATCTTCATATTTATATTCGAATGTTAACAAACATAAACTTAGTAGTGGTTAAATAATTAACACTGATTCTAAACTTTACTTTGTGTTTAGAAATATTTTGGTATGCTGTAACCGGCTGACGGATCCTAGTTTTTACTTACAAATTATTAGAAATCGAGAAGTATCTCTTTTGTTCAATATACATATTTTAGCGGATTTTAAACAGCCAGGGCACCCAATCAAATAATGATTAGGTTAACTGATTGCCCGGTTAGGTTAATTAAGTGCACGGTCAGTTGAACTGGATGCGTTTGACGAAGAGTTAGGTTAAATCGTGATAATTTCTATTAAAAAAAGAGAAACTATGAATACAGATCTTAACTTTATAAAAATGAATGTTCATTCGCTTTCTAGATGCTAATTTACGTAATTTACAGGCATCCGTAATTTGTTTATCATTTGGCGGGTCACTATACTCGTGTGTATATATATATATATATATATATACACACACACACAGAGTATGTATATATATATATATATATATATATACACACACACACTGTATATATATATATATATATATTATATATATATATAGAGAGAGAGAGAGAGAGAGAAGAGAAAAAAGCTTTGGTGGAAATACGGGTATATAATTTTCTACCTACATTTAGTGCGTGTTGCTCTCCATTGATTCAGTCTGTTCAGCGCTACAAATGCTAGCCACTTCCTGAGAAGAAAGAAAATCTCCCCGATCAGACGTAGAGAAGATGAGTCTAGATATTACAGCCCTGTAGGACGTCAGATTAAAATCACCCTATCTTATATATATATACTGTATATATATATATATATACATATATATATATATATATATATATACACATATATATATGTTAAACATATATATATATATAATATGTGTATATACTCATTTCACTTTGCGAATGTGACTTACATATCATCGCCAACTTCGTATAGGTCTGGTAATGAAAATTCAGTGTCTGTATTCATTGCAACTATCAATGCGTGGTTATTCACAAAAAAATATTGGCTAATAGACACTCCAGCTGAAATTGGCCCCATTTTTATATCTGGGAACGTTGACCCATTACGAGTAACGAGTAGCTGTACACCAATCACAAGCTCACAGGCTTCCTGATTGGACAGTGATACCTTTGCTTTGTCGGTGTCTTTATCAATATCGGCTTAAGCACTCCGCAGATTGTTTTTAAATTCATAGTGATCGTTCAACATAATTATTTTAATTCAGGCACAGGTATTGCATGGTTAAGTAAAAAAATGTATACACTTTGCTCACTTAAATATTTTTACATCATTTCTGCAAATCTTCACCAGTAAGATTTAATATGGTCCTGAAGTCTGTTTTTAAAGTATATAAAAAATGCAACAATATCGAGGCAGAGATGCAAGCAGACGTTTTAACCTTGGTAGAACATTATATATATATATATATATATATACACACAGGAAAGAATCACCTCTATATGAAAATGAAAAAGTCTACTAGGATCCATACACCATATGTCAAATATCAGCGATAGTAAGGTTTAACAATTAAATTATATTATAAAAATATTAATTTATCCAACATAATTATTTTAAATAAATTTTTAACTCTATTTAAATTTGTTTTATTATTATTATTAGCGATAGAGAATGATACTTGGGAAATAAATTTTGAGAAACAACAGCTGCTTTGGGTAACAAGTATTTGGCTTGGGATAAAGTAGACCATAATTCAGAGCATTTGTCATTATGATGAGATTCCTTATCGCGCCGGTTCCCCAATCCAGGTGTTCATAGCGTCCTCCTGGAAACGAGGCGTATCTAAAAATTCCATTGTACTTAGTCAATCCGGCTGTCTGTATGTTTCGAATATCTTATTTCGAAATTTTTTTTTAAATATATTTTGAAAATGTCTATTTAGCGATCAAGTTTATAGATATGCGTTTTAAGAGAATATATATAGTAGTGTTTTCTACACCCAGAAATCAGCTTATTGAGAAATCATCTTATTGAGTTAGCTTATTGAGTTTTGATTTATTGTTATATACTGTGTGTTTAAAAGTTGAAATTACTTGACATTAATTAAAAAAATATATACACACACTCATTTCGTAACATCTATATTTTACCTGAAGAAAGAAATAAATGTATTCGTTTAGCTATAAGGTAATATTGTCTCCGAGAACACAACATAAGTTGTGGTATGTTTTGAATCCCTTACATCTTCTTGTATAAGTATATTTCTTTCTATTAAGCCCATTTCAAATATTTATTTTGTTTTCTTCTGTTCAGTCTCTATTGTTTAAGGGGATAAGGCTCAAAATTGAGTGTCAAACTCGGATATTTTTAACCTCTAACTGTATATATATATATATATATATATATATATATATATATATATATATGTATATATATATATCTATATATATTTATATATATTTATATTATTATATATATATATATATATAATATATATTTATATATATATATATATATTTACACACATATATATATATATAGAGAGAGAGAGAGAATAGCAGTCTGGTGTGCGAGAATGTTGCTCTCCTGCAGCGAGAAATATAAACTAGCGGTGCCGCGATCACGGATGCACCGGAACGCTGCGTAAAAAGAGCCATGATTATTTTCCTATTCAGTATCTCGTCAGGAAACGTCTGTTTGTTTAAATTTCTCTCATGAAAGACCGTGAGGTCTCCTAAAGGAAACCAAGGAGGAAATTCTCAAATTGATCCTTTTTCCTTTTTTTCTTTTTGGGCCGAACATCTATTCCATTAATATATATATATATATATATATATATATATATGAAAATTATTCCACAAAAGTAACACGTGAAAAATATTTATGATGAATAAAACCACGAAGGAAAAGAAACAGAATGGTGCTCAAGCGCTTTCGTCTAATGACATCCTCAGGAACACTGAGGTTCCTCAGTGTTCCTGAGGATGTCATTAGACGAACGCGCTTGAGCACCATTCTGTGTTTTTCTTTTTCCTTCGTGGTTTTATTCATCATATATATATATATATATATATATATATATATAGTCCTTATAATTAAGCCTTCTATCTCGTTAGGGAATGTCTGTTTGATTGTTTCATAAAGGAATTCATGGAGGAATATTTTTCTTTTTCTTTTTTCTTTGTGGGCCAAGTATCTACTCCATTAATATATATATATATACACACTCCTTCTGATTACCAAGTTTGAGATTCTCAAATTGATCCTTTTTTTCTCTTTCTTTGTGGGCCGAACATCTATTCCATTAATATATATATATATATATATATATATATATATATATACACACCTCCTTTGATTATGCCTTCTAAGCCAGATTAAGCCTTCTAAGCCAGATTAATCCAACTGGCTGATTAAGACTTCTAAGCCAACTGAGGCTGCCAAGAGCTATGCGTCGAGATATGCCTGCGAAAAGATCACCTCTTCTCTTCTCTCCTCTCTCTCTGTTAGGCTACCCTCCTAGGACAGGTTAGGGTATCCCTTTTGGGGGGAGGCCATTCTCCAGGACCAAACCCCTCACCCCTTCATGCAACTTCGGTGTTAAACACCCTCCCCTTGTTTGCATATCCCCTCCCCCACGGGTGCCAACCCCCCTCCCCACGAGTGCCAACCCCTCCCCGTTTACAACAGTTTCAGCATTGAACAACATTGCATTGCAATTGCACTCGCCCTTTTTGAGGTCATACTACTAGTGCAATTACTTAGTTTACTTGTCAATATTTGTGACTGGTTGTTATAAACAATTATTCAAGTGTTCTGGTTTGTATGTTGATAAAATAAAATCGACTTTTTAAAAATTATATTATCAGACGAACGGAAATTCTATGTACTTAAAACGTCTTGTTCAGGTGAGAATTCATAATCACGTAATATGCATAACAGCATTATTATTATTATTATTATTATTATTATTATACTAAAATATGCATTACGGAACAACCATCATTATTTTAATGTCAGAAACGTGTACCCTTCAATATAATGTTTATAATACATAAACGACATAAATGAAGTCACTGTACTTATAAGATATCAAATCTCTATAATTGAATCTCATTTTATAGAGAGCCCTGAAAACACCATTGATTTCCTATTTTGCCAAGATTTAGTATTCAGATTATGGGTTACTCAGGATCCTTGAGACGGCAAAATAAACACTAGTTCGATATATATATAGCGAGGAATAAGAGGACGAAGAGATGGTACATGTTTATTTACAAACGTTTCGGAAATTTTAATTTTCTATTATCAGTGCTAAAATTATAAAAGCAGATAAAAAATTTACTAAATATAATGAACGGGAACTTATACAATATATTTAAATAAACGTGTGATATCGTTTCAAAATAAACATGTACCATCTCTTCGTCCTCTTATTCCTTGCTAAGCTACGTTTCCCTAAGAACAAAGCCTTCAATCAAAGTGTGTGTGTGTGTGTGTATATATATATATATATATATATATACGGGATGAATTTCACAATTAAACACGTGAAATGAATGAATGATGCAAACTCACAAGGAAAAAGAAAAACAATTCCATGGAATCATTTTTCTTTTTCCTTGTGTGTTTGCATTATATATATATATAATATATATATATATATGTCGAGATGGTCATAAACACCTCATTTTAGGCTCAGTTTTATTGTCGAAATTCTTTGCATGTGATCCGGTAATACATTTCTCAAGTACTTATGAAATGGCATCATAAAAACTCCACCCTCACGAATCCGAGTTTCGTCCTCTGTTTAATTAAAGTTCAAGAGCTTAATTCAATGAGGTTTAAAGTTGCGTACAGAACTTCGTTACATTTAGACAAATGACCAAAAAGGTTCCTTAGCAGGCACAGAGGATGACCAAAACGGACGTCTTCGGATACGAAGGGCCACCTTAATTTTGTAACCTCCTGAACAGATGTCAGCATCATAAAACAGTCGTACGATGCCGTAAATGAGCTCCGAAAGGCTTCATACCTAAAAGGCATTAAAATATCTTCTGATCGAGTCATTAAACCAGAAAGAAGGAGCGGCCACCGCTCTAGTCTCACCTCGTCAGGCTTTACCAGTCGAATTACCACCAGTCATCGCTTCCATTTGGAAGATGTAACATCTCGTTAAACAGGCCCTCGCTTTGGCCTCTATCACTCTGTTCAACCCCCAAAAAAACTCTGATTCGCGCTATCTTATAATTCATTTAATAATCTATTTTTACTTCCATTTATATACTGTGCATGTATCCTTCATTGTAATTAACACTTAATTCCAACAATTCAATCATATTATTGCGCAGTCAACTTAAGCGATTGCACTGTTATTCAATGTGAACATTATAAAGTAAAAGGAAAACCATCTCAGCCTAATATTTTCTTGAATTGGTACATTTGCTACCTGGTGAACCCAAATACGAATTAACTATTACTATTTTCTTGTCAAACACTTTATTATAATTTTTTTAATGCAGGAAGGAGGGGTCAAGGCCAAATGGCCGCAAAGACGCCTCCTCCCGCAATAGAAGTAGAGGGCCAAATCAAGGTTTACGGTTTTCGAGATGCCTAGACACTCTGCGTTTGAAAGATTGGAGGTCATAGACAGGAGGAAAGATGGATTAAAGAAGATTGTTCCAGAGTTGACCGGTTGATTAGACGAAAGAGTGAAAATACCGATTAACACTTGCATTAGAGAGTTGGACAAAAAAAATAATGATAAAGTGTCAAAAGGATGGTGCTGCGTGCTCTCCTCAAAGGAGGAGGCATACAGTTAGAGAGTTCAGAAGAACAGTGTCCTTTATAATAGCGATAGTAAAGCGAGAGTGAGGCAACACTGCGGCGAAGTGAGCCTTTGATTCCACAGGGTCAAGTACGACTGTGTGGGTTGAGCCACATCGGCGGACAAGACCCCTGAACAGAGCCAACAAATGAGTAGGGGTGAAGCCGTTATAGCACACCTAACCTCTTAGAAGCTGTTTTTGAAAGAGAGTATATGCAATCTTTCTAGGAAATGTTATGAATGTCATGAAAAGAGGAACGATTGAGTTGTGTGTTGTTGAAGGTAAGGGGATAGTCGTTAATGGAGGAACTGAGTTTTTGAGGCATTGAAAGCTACAAGGTTTTCTCTGCCTCAATCAGAGATAGCAGAAACATCAGAGGTCAGGTTCTCCATAGCCGTTCTACGAGAATCATGGACTGAGTGGCCATCTACCATCGCAGTTATAGATTAGCCAGAAAGGAAATTAGAGATGAAGATATAGATAGGATAGAAACTGAGGGCAGTTTGAAAATTAAAGATTTGTGTCAGACTCTATCAAAAGCTTTTGATATGTCTAGCGAAATAGCAAAAGTTTCACCGAAATCCCGAAAGAGACTAACCAAGAATCAGACAGATATGCAAGATCACCAGTAGAGTGTCCCTACCGGAATCCATACTGACGATCTGAAAGAAGATTGTGAGAAGAGAGGTGTTTTGAATCTTCCTATTAATGATAGATTAAAACTTTTAGAAAGGCAAGAAATCAAAGCAATTGGACGATAGTTGGGTGGTTGAGAGCGGTCACCCTTCTTTTGGACAGGCTGAATGAAAGCGAACTTCCAACAGGAATGAAAAGTACCAGATGAGAGACAAAGACGAAAGAGTTTGCCGAGACAGGGTGTTAGCAAAGATGCACAGTTCTTAAGAACAACAGGAGGAACACCATCAGGACTGTACGCCTTCCTAGAATTGAGCCAGATAGGAAAAGAAGAGAAAGTAAAGTTATTGAAGAGGTTCTTAGCTTGATGCCAGCAAGAGGAAGAAGGATTATAGTTGGATAGGTTTTCACATTTTTGTTTGATGAAGGATTTTTTGGAAAGTCGAACACCAGATTTTGCACGATTCCGGCCAGAAATATAAGCCGAGTTGGAGTCAGGAGCTGGATGCCGTCGGTACCTTCTGAAAGACTTCTCTCTGCTGCGGATAGCATTAAAGCAGGTAAAGTTAAACCAAGGTTTTTTTGCATTAGTAGTAGGAATAGAATATGGAATGTACGCCTCCATGTCCGAGAGAATCACCTCCGTGATGTGCTCAGCACACTCGGAAGAGCCGCGGCCACAGAAGCAGTAATCATTCCTTGGGAATTTGTTTGGTTATTATTATTATTCCTGCAATTTTGTACACTTTCTCCTTTCCTCTTTACCATGCCGGTAATTTGCGACAAAATACTTTCAAAATAAGACCGCGTTCATCATAATCGGTGAATAGTTGATGATTTTATGGCTATTTACAATTTTAAAATTTTAACGCGAGTTTTCTTGAAACTTAAATCTGGCGCGAGCTTCACTGCCTCCTATCGAGTTGGATCCTTTTCAGTTGTTCATCTATTCTGCAGCTAATGGCATTCACAATTAAGTAGATGAAACCAGGAGTGTAGAGTTTGTCACGCAAATAAGCCCAAAGCCAGAAATCACATGGGGTTAAATCAGGTGATCTGGCTGGCCACTCGATGAAACCTCGCCGCACAAGACATCTTCCTCCTTCAAGGTTGGATTCCAGAATCTCAGGGGCAGCTGTAGAGTAATGTGGCGACGCTAAATCATGTTGATAAGGCCAATTCCTGCTAACGGCATTAGTAAACTGTGGCAAAACTTTGTCTCTCAATACCTGACAATAGCGTTTTCCATCCATCGTATCTCTCGATGTGTCAAAGGAAACGAGTCCTCAATTGCCAATGCACGCCCAAACTGTTAATGTAGACGTTTTAACGGATTTACCCAGTCGTACAGTATTCTGGGATTTTTTTTCGCCCAGCCAATAGTGAACGTTCTGTTTGTTTTCTTTTCTCGTTAAACCGAAGACACAGTCATCTGAAAATTTGATCTTTAAAAGGAAATGTGGATCACTGTTGAAGTTTTGTTTCATAAACGCAAACTTTCTTCGCAGTTATTTTAAGAAATAGCCCACGATACAAGATGCACTTTTTCTTCATTCCTGTATTCGATCATTACTGACATGGCACTGACTGGGGCCAGTGGCGGATTATCACTGAGGCTATTGAGGCTGAAGCCTCAGGCTCCCATGCTTTAGAGTCCCCAAATCAACTGAGTTTCGATGATATAATTCGAGATTTCGCAAACGTCTTTGATTAAATATGACGGAGTACACAAACTGACAAATTCCCTGTTTTATTTTATGTTTTATAGGCCCTAAAGTAAAGTTTGATTAATACTGTTTGGTTTTCGCAAACGGCAAAATACACTGTGTTAAGGTTCTTTTAAGTTTGTTTCTCAATTAGCCCAAGCACCGTACATATAATTCGTGTAAATGTACTATGTACTGTACATGTACATGTATTGTTAATAAAAAGCTATAGAAAAGTGCCCCCATATTCTTCATTGACCCGGTGCCTTGAGGTGTCTTAATCCGCCTCTGACTGGGGCTAGAGCCTAGGCCCTAGGACCTTCCTGTTCTAGCCTTGGATCATTCCTGGCCTTGTATAGTTGCTTTGAAAAGTATTGCATGCACTGCAGTAATATTGGAATTAATATATTATTAACAAATTATTTGTATGTATAAAATTCTTGAAGACGATCCTCCCCTCCTGTACATGATTGTCCGACTACTGAGCGAGTAAACATTGAGCAAGTGCACTTTGAGCGAGGGAAATTGAGCGAGTACAAATTGAGCGACTTGACGCATTGAGCGATTAGGCAAACTGAACGAGCACAAATTGAGCGAGTGAGAAAACTAAGCGACTTGACGTGACACAAATGACATTTAAATTTATTGACATGGAATGTTCAGGTTTGGCGAAGAATTCGCTGAAATTGACTGATTCATCATAATTATTTAGAGCAGTACTTCTTAACCTGGGGTAAATTTACCCCAGGGGGTAAATTTCTTGGTTGTTGGGGGTAAATTTTGGAACCGCGGGAAAGTATCACGCTTTTTGAGACGTAAGGTTAAATCAGACATAAACAAAATATTGTTTACCATATATCAGTGCGAGCGTAGTTAACAGCGCGCCAGACGTACGACCTCGGCTGCAGACTGCAGTGCATGCATTGAACGACTGCAGTGTCACGGACGCAGTCTTCGTGTTAGGTTGTGTTCCACAAGTGCTCTACCTGCAATTTGTGGTAAGTATCATTGAACTAAACCTCCTGGGCCAATAGAATGGGATTCACCCTATGGTTGTGGTTCCAGAGATGCACTTTGAAGGAAAGATTTCAAAGTGTTCAAAAATATTTCTAATCCACGTGTGTGTGCAATCTAAAGTGCTGTACCAGTGTATTCAACTGTATTGTTTAGTAAACATCTATTACTCACACGATTGTGAATGCATTTGCTGTTCATTCAATGCATTTTTTAGTGGAAAATGTGATGTGAAATACTTTCTAATGAATATCTGTTTACCTGTTGAACAACATCACATGCCAGTTACGTATTCATTACTGCATATAATAATTACCAGTGACCTAGGTATATGCGGGGGGGTGGGGGGTGGGGGTGACAAGCTTGCATAATTGGGAAGGTAAAAATGTGAATCTTTGGCTCTCTTCATCTATCTTTTTTAATTATGTAAAAATCTTCAAAGGGGGTCATGTACGAGTGTTCCCTCATGTGCACTTATAATAATGCATTTTATTTGGTAATAAACTTTAATATTGATTTCTTTTTCTCTGCAGAAAACAACACGATGTCGCAGAAGAAAAGAAGCTACCAAGACAATTATTTGGACTACGGATTCACCTATCTCGTTAAGAATGGTCTTCAAATCCCTCAATGCGTCGTGTATTTGAAAACCTTTTCTAACAGCACCATGAAACCTGCTCCGCTGAAACAGCATCTGGCAAATGCTCATCCGGAAATGATAGAGAAGAACCGTAACTTCTTTGAGTTGAAGTTATCCAGCTTGAAGAGAGTGAAGTTGGACGGCACTGGAACTTTTCAGCAGACCAACAGGAACCTCGTGCAAGCATCGTATGCCATCGCTCTTCAGGTGGCCAAGACAAAGAAGGCGCACACGATTGGCGAAACCCTGGTGAAACCGTGCATACTGGAGAGTGTGAGGTTGGTCCTCGGGGAGGAAGCATTGAACAAGATGAAGTAGATCTCCTTGTCCAACGACACCATCAAGACCAGAATCGACGAAATGTCTGACAACATCAAGGGCAAGGTGGTATCGAAGATGCTTTCTTCGCCTTTCTTTGCCCTTCAGCTTGACGAGTCCATGGATGTCGCCAACCTCGCACAGCTACTTGTGTTCAGCCGATACATCACCGACAAAAGGATCGAGCAGCAGTTTCTTTTTTGTCGGCCCCTAGAAACGAAAACAAAGGCGGTCGATGTGATGGAAGTGCTGATTGATTTTTTCAAGGAGACGGGACTGAGCTGGACTAATCTGGTCGGGGTGTGTACGGACGGTGCTCCAGCTATGCTCGGTTCAAAATCAGGATTTGTTTCTCTCGTAAAGCAGAAAAATCCAGCTGTGCAAGGAACCCACTGTATGATCCATAAAGAGGCTCTCGCTTCAAAAACCATTCCGAAGAACCTTCACGAGCACTTGACCGACATCATTAAAGCCGTGAATTACGTGAAAGGGTCAGCCGTCAACACTCGCCTCCGCGATATCTGCAAAGATATGGACGCCGACCACACCGCTCTTTTATTCCATACTCCAGTTCGTTGGCTTTCCAAAGAAGACATGCTTTCTCGTGTCTTCGAGTTGCGGGAAGAAGTCAAGTTGTTCTTGGATGCTGAAGATAAGGTGTACCTTTTGTCAGCCTTCAACAAGGAAGGATTCGAAGCACGCTTGGCTTATCTTGCCGACATCTTTGAAGCTCTGAATGAGCTGAACAAGAAAATGCAGGGACGAGGGAGCAACGTCATCGTGCACACTGACGCCATCAATGCCTTCATGGCAAAACTCCAGCTTTGTGCAAACCGAGGAAGAAAGGGTAATCTTGCATCATTTCACCGCCTGAGTGACATACTTGGAGAGGACGACATCTGGCTGATGTTGAAGCAAGATATTATTTCCCACCTGGAAAATTTGGGGGATGAGTTCAAACGGTATTTCCCTGGCGTGGACTCAAAATAACGGAATACTCGAGATAACGGCACTTTTAAAAATTGTCGTCCAGTAAAGAAAACGGCAGCGCGCATGACTTTGTTTACATCCGGCGCCATTTTGAAAGTGAACTCTGTACCGACAACACGTGGAACGCTCAGTGCTACATTTATATCGTTAAATTATAAGTGAATACACCCCCTCTCGCAATGTCTTCGAAAGTTACTGAGAAGAAAACACAAAAAAGAACAACTTGGGCCGCCGCACAATCGTGCATGGACACGGTTCTCAGTTTTTTTTAACAAAATCCAAGCTTCAATATGCAAGAAGTAATGCAAGCACATATGCTTAAAAACACGATGTTAACAAAAAAACGGGTCAATCCCAGAATAGGCACCTGATGTACCTCAATCCCAGATGAAGCACCTGCGTTCAACCTCAATCCCAGAATAGGCACCTTGCAAGGAATTAAATAAAAAACCTGATGATTACAAAATTTATTGTTTATACAAAGTTTATTACAAATGTAATAAAGGCAAAGTTATAAAAGGTTTAAAGTGGTTTAATGAATAAAGAAAAATTTTAGATATTATAAATTCCTGCAATATGAGCCCGAATGTTTCTGAATCCATCTGAAGCAAATCTATCTTGCCACATAAATTGGTATAGATATAGGTTAGGTTAGGTCAGGTTAGGTTAGGTTAGAGTTGATTTTTTCAAATATTGATAAAAACAATGAAATTATATCTCTAAAAACTGTTTATATTTTTTTCTCCTCAATCCCAGATTAAGCACCTGTGTTTTGCTTCAATCCCAGATTAAGCACCTAAAAATGATTTCAGGTGCCTTGTCTGGGATTGATCCAAAAAAACAAGCACCCGCGCAACAAGGTGACAAGAAAATTCTTGAAGACTTGAAGAAATCAATTGAAGAAAATGCACCCTCTACAGATGAAGCACTCGTGGTGGAGAATTTAGAAGTTTTTTTCAATTTTAAAATGTTCTTTTTGCTTTATTTACGTACTGTGCATTTACCAGTTAATAAAGTAGTATTCATTATCTCTCTATTTCTTATTTATCCCCCTTTATTTACGCATTAAATACATTTTTAAAAAAACTTCCGAGACAACGTCAAATTCGCAATAACGGCACCCTCAAATCCCGGAGGGTGTCGTCATTTGGGAAGTTTACTGTATATATACACACGTACAGTTATATTTATCTTCGTTCACATTTAAAAATAAAATCTGAAACATGTTTCCACAACAAAAAAAATTTAATTACGGGCTATAAATACCCTCTCCTTCCATTCTGAACTTCTCTCATATATATATATATATATATATATAATATATATATATATATATATAAATATATATATAAAACAATTATATTAAACATCGTTTTGAAAATTGTGGAGTTTGACGGAAGCGATAGATAATATCGATTTAAAATCTCAATAAATAAACTTCTTTCCCAAGGAGTTTATTTCGAGATCATAGACATCATAAAGATTAAACTTCAGGCGCATTTGACTCGCAGTTTAGCGTTTCTCTCAAACATGTGCGATTTGTACCCGAATTCCGAATATATCTTAGAATGTCGCTAAATCGCTTCCTTTTCGCGCAGTGATGATTTTTCCTTTTTCCTTCACGGTTAAGTGACTTTAATAGTTATTTCCAGTTTCCAAGATTCGAGATAAGGCGTGCATCATTAAATTATACAGCCCAGCGTCAGGTCAGCATACGAACCATGTAAAGGCGCGTTTTAAATAGCTATAATTAAGCGAGTCTTTGAGAAAAGTTGGTGATATTTTTTTAAAAGCCATTTCCAGTTCCTTTCGCTCTATTTTCACCCACACGTGTCTTCAATTTCCTCTGAAAAGTCACATCACACATCTTTGTTATTTTTTAAATTTATTTATTTTAATGAAAGCAAAGGTACATATGTACAAATCTCTCGCAGTCTCTCTATCTATCGCTATATATATATATATATATATATATATATATATATATATATATATATATATATATATATATATATATTAATTCCAATTAATATCCTTTTAGGTAGACTCCAAGGGCCACGTTTTCTAGTTGCTTCGAGGCCAACCCGGCGGGCACCGTGTATAGTTTGATCTGTACCCTGTTAATTGGGTATTTTACTGTGGCGTGTATTAAGTCTTTCTCAATTTCTATTTGTTTTGGCGAACTTAATTTCACTCGGCGTATACGCAAATACGTCTCCATTATGTGAATCACAACGGGTTTCGCGCCCTCTTCTTGATCAGACCCCAGATTTATGCAGATCTCAGGAATCGTGCGGGTAAGCTTCAACTTCATATCCACCCCGTTCATAAGCAGTTTCTCCTGGAATGTGAAATCTGTATGAAGACGTCCAAAACATTCGTATATCTTTTTTTTAGAATTTTTAAATTTATCCTTTATACCATTTTCATCTTTAGTATGGTAATATCCCTCGGCGGTTAAAAAGGTGTCCTTCGCTTCTTTTGAAAAGTTGAGGACATTTTCCAGATAGGCTCGTAGGTGGTAGTACCCCGTTCCTGCCGAGATGTTAACCTGGTTTAAATACACCTCACACTGGCTGAATATGGAGTGTAAAAAGTTGGTTTCAGGGTAGCAGAGTAACTATCATCGCAGTCCGTTCCATCTGAATGGGCTATACGCAGTTTAGCGTACATGTGCATGCAGCTCAGGTCAAAAAAGTAAGGGCCTGAGCTGGGTATCACGAATTCTATAGGGGCACTCTGCGAACTAATTGTGTTTAATGGGTTAATTGTAATAAAGTCGCTATGCTCAACAGAGACCTGATTGGGGGGCATATCAAAGAGGGATAGTTCCGATTTACAGCATTGTGAACTACACAGATGGATGAAACGCGTCATGACGAGTCAGAAATAGTGCCACCTCTCTCGACAAGTATTAGTCAGCCTATAATTCGTGAGAGTAGTGTCCTCAGCTTATATCAGTTAAAAAAATGATCAGCCATAGGTTTCATACGCTTAGAGCACTTCTTTTTTTATTTCCTAACGCCAGGTGATGGTAACCCCTTCTTCCTGGCAGCTCTCTTCTTTCCGCCACCGCGTATTTTTCTCTTTGCATCTTTAATGATTTCGTCCCGTGTATGTTTTAAATTTTTTTAGAGCTTCTTTAGGCTTAGTTCCGCCCATTATGTCTTCTGCCGCGTTAAAACCTGTTTGTAACGCCTTCCGCCCTAGGTATCTGGCACCCCTCTTCAACAGTGGGACAGCAGTGCGTAGTATGGATGAAAAAATGGATCCAAGTCCAGTCCCACGCTGGTATCTCACTCCTCGATAGACTGGCCTTCGGGTCATCATAAACGGCGAAAGTGTAGTTTCACTGTTAAGCTCCCATCACCGAAAGGGGAAATTTTTTCCCTCAATCGTTCTTATATATATCGAGATGTTGGTTAATAGATTACTCGCAACATTCACATAATGGGGCTTGTCATATGTAATGCTCAATCTTTCCCTCTATGGTTGGGGATGAGCGCAATGCGCAGCAGGCGCGTCTGGTTGTCCCCAACAAATTGGTGCTCTACGATGTTGCTGTAAATATAGCACATGTCTGGGGGCGGAGAGCTTTCACCCAATTTCTCCATCTTCAATTGATACATTAAGCTAGACAAGTCATGCTGTGCCTCGTGAAAGGTATCTATTTGGAGAGCTGCACTATATCGGCCCTCAGCCACAATTGTGAACAGCTCTTCATCTTTAATATTTCTACTAAGCGTTGACTTTAACTTCAATGTGCATGCAGGCGTGTCTATGTTTACGACTTCAAAAAGTAAATCGTTTGTCAGGTACGACTTTTCAAGACTCTTGTTTAACCCCGTCACAATGTCCATGGCTGTATCATAATGCCCGATTCCTAGCGATACATTTGTGCTATAGTACTGTTCCTCACCGAACAGGACTGAACGCATAGTATTGTCTAAGGTTATGCCTAATTTTTCGCACTCATCGATTCTTCTAAGGATCAGAAATATGATTTGCTCATTTTCAAGAGTTAAAAATTTGGAGACTAACTGGAGTTCACATAAACCCACCTCATACGAATCACGCTCCAATTCAATGGGTCCGTGGAGTTCTGTCACAAAGTTGGCGAGGGTGTTGTTAGGATGTACAGACAGAGAAGAAGAGGACGGGAGTGTGACATAGAAGTGGCTAGGCGCCATGTTGCATACTAATTAAGCTTCATTATTGCAGCAGCTTTTATATAGGTGTTGAAGCTTTCTGGGTAACCCAGCCATTTCACCAGGTACATTTTTCTCTTTCCTGAACCTTTGCTGCCTAAAATTTTTTCAATTTTAAACACACTTTTTCCTAAATTAAATGTCACTTTCTGCAACTCCTCGCGGTAAAAGCCTCCAGCGATCTCTTCCCCATTCAAATCTTCAACGTAATACATCATTATCTCACCTTTAGGTCTCATAGCACGAACTTTAAAAATCTCACGTGTCCATCCTTGCTCAAATCCCTTCGCGAATTTATTTCCCGAACGTGATAGCCTTACATAATCATTGATTTTGAAATGTGTAGAGTGTGGTGGCGGTGCTCCATCTCTTCTCACCTCTGGCAGCGCCTCTTTCTAAAACTTCGTTAGGTGTTGTGCCAATCGTACGGTGGTGTGAACGGTTGTATGATGATGCCAATGACCCGAGAACGTTTATATATCTGTATGTGTTTTTGTGTAAAATAGCGATGCATGCGTCCTTTATGGTACGTTGAACTCTTTCAGCTAAAGAGGCCTTATGTATAGAACTGCTAGTGTAGTAACTGATATTAAACTCTGTCAGCATGTTCTGAAAAGCGCGACCTATAAATTCTTTCCCCATATCCGTACAAAAATAGCCAGGAACCCTTTCTTCTTTTAACATCAACGTTTTGGTCGCTTTAGCAACTGTTTCAGGCGATTTATTTTTCAGGGGAATTAGCCACAGATATCTAGAGAATACATCTATTATGAATAGGATGTAGCGGTATCCGTCATTATACACTGAATATCTTTGCATGTCTGTTAAATCCGCTTGCCAAATAGAGTCAATCGAATCCGCGGTTGTCTTGGCCGTTTTAAACCTTTTTCTCACCGGTTTATGAAGTGTATAAGCATCCTGTTCCCGCAAAAACCTCAACATCTTTTTCCTTACCCGTAAACACCTCTGTACAGTCTATTAACGCCACCATAGGAGGCGGGGTTAGAAATGTCATAATAGCGTTTACTTAATATGTTAGCCATTTGCGTATTTTAGAGACACGTGGATAAGGTTGGCCGTTTGTTCTCTTCTTTCTCTCTTCAGAGACGCTGCTGCTGGGGTGGCGTACTCAGTTGTGACACATGCGAGACTTGATCCAGGTCTTTTAACCTATTCAGATTACCTATCAATGTTTTGGGGACATTTATTTGTTGTAGTCTTGCTTTAATATGCTTCCATCCTGTTGGTGAGGGTCTGTCCCACTTTCTCACCAGATCATGAACAATATCAACGATATTGGATCCTTGTACCCTTGTTCCTTCAACAATGACCTCGCCTGTATCGGCCCACTGTATGATGGGGTCCTCACTCAATAGATTATAAAGACTTAAGCCTTTATTCCTCAATGTATGTGGGAGACTGTTTTTTAACACATGTTCGATGTGTTGTGTTCCGTTGTTCTTTGGTTGGTCATCTCTAACGTCGGGCCAGGTCCTGTGTCGCCATGCTCAGCACTACTCGCGCTGTGCCTAATAACCACGGGGAGCTCTGTCGGATTCTTATAATCTTCGTACTCATGAAGAAATTTCTGCAAAGCCTCTTGGTACAAGATCCTTTTCTCATCAGGTGACTTTTCACTGTTTAATAGGGCTAGCAACTCGCTTTCCATTCTTTTAAGCCTACTTTTACGGGGTTCTAGAGCCGTGTCTGGAATCTTTGAACTTTGCAATGAAGCATACACCTCGTGCGGAATCACAACCACCTTCTTCATTATATTAATCTAGTCAGTAAAGGACCCAAAACTGAAAATAAGATGGGTAGGAATGATCCTCCTCTTTGTACAATAATTCGCTTTTTCTTACCCACAGTTTGACTTTTATGAGCGAGCGCTCGTATTATGTTCTTGTAACGACGTAAGCGAGCCTTCTGAGAGGGTTTCATTGGCACATTACATTTTATAACATTAAGACAGATTTCACAGATGCATTTTAAAAAGTCAGAGTCGATATTTTTAACAAACATCTGTTGCAGTGCCCGGGGCAATCGTTGATAGATTTTTATTAATTCACGATATTTCTTCAGCCTATTTGTCATTCTGGAATATACACCGTTTCAGGTTCGCTTGGGAATATATTCGTTCTTAGAAGCACCCTAAACGTGTTTCGCGGGTGAAGGTCACAAAGCAAATATCCATAACGCTGGTTGTGGCTTCTTTATAAACCTCCAAAAACTCCTTACGCTGATTCGGGAACATTTGATTGGCTAATACCCCAATTTGTGACACATCTCTACGTTGTGCGAATAAGACTAGATATTGTGTATTTAGCGACACATCGCGCATGTATCTATTTTTGAAAAATAGATTCTGGTTGATGAAGAATACGCTTATGTTAAGATGGTGGGAAACTGTAAATGTCTCGGCAAACGTTTTATCCATTTCCAACATGAGATCGTCAATTACAATAACTGTATGCTCATTACCTTTTAACGAATTAACGTCATACACCCTTGTGGAACAAAATTTCATCTTGGTATTCGTTGAACACTGACTGATACGTCGAATAGCACCATATTACTTTATGTACAAATTTTGAGAACATCTCCCCCTTATATTTAATGATTTTAAGCATAAATACATTTTTCCACATCCTGTATGGCCAGATATGATACATGTGGATGGGCTTGTGAACCTGAATTTTTCTACAGATTCCATCTCTAACACGTCACACCCCTAAGTGGGTTATTTACAAAATATCACAAATTTTGAGTGCTGTTCCTTATATTCTGTTTTCTTCTTCCACAGAACCGTGAATGACGAAGATGTACAGCACCCCATCATCGATATCACAGACAAGCCCGTTGACCGTGCAGCTGCAGAACCCTTCCCCGCTGACGAACCCTCACCATCGACACCTGTAGCAAGCGACAGTTCAAAGCGGAAGCATGATGAAGGACCCTCCACGTCAGGTATAAAGCGTGCCAGGATTGCTCCGGTTGTTAGACCCCCAGTAATAGATCCACAACCCTCAACGTATTAGACACAACCCCCACAATAGTACCTTCCTCAAATATGCCCCATTGTTCAGTTCCGGTACTTCCTCCACAGCAGCTTCTCATACTCTGGAGGAAGGTATAACATTCGAGTTGGTGCGCACCGCTAACCCCACCCCTGCCCTGACTAGAAATCGGTCGGTGGTCAGGATTGACCCTAGATCCCTGTATACCAACAAACTGCGATGCGTATTTGAACGTATTGTCGAGTTTGCCCTTCAGAACCGCGACGAACGTGAAGTCCGGACGAGGTTATCCTTCATGTTCGGGTCAGATGAGGGGGACGATTTTTGGGTGGTAATACCGTTCAGACGTTTGGCGGCTGTATACATAGAATATATCTTGGGCCGTATAATTCAAGCCTCTCAAATGGTACAGCCTTCAATATGGACAACTTCATGGTAGATATTGACAGAGTATTCAGGATTGCGGGTCATAGTGCCACACCTTATACTCTTAATTTCAATTCTCCAGTTATGTACAGAAAGCATTTAAACATCGATCGTGGTTGTGGTTTTACAGCAACAATTGTAGCTCATATGTTCACTGTGCTAAATACTTGGACGCAAAAAATTTGGCTGCCCACGGTTCTGCAGCGTGCCCGCAAACTGGCTTCAGATTGTAAGCTTGAGTTTGAGTGTAATATGGGTCCTGAAGAACTAAGACGAGCCGAGCAGGAAATGAATGCAGGTATAGTCGTATTTGGAATGGATGATCGTCGTAGGACTGTGTATGTTTTGAAAGCAGCGTGAGAGATCGTACAAGACCTCTACTTATTTTAGGATTGTCAGGAACATCGTATCTCCCCATCCGTAACATAAGGGTTCTCTACGCCAGTTATGATAAAAGTCGAAAATATGGAAGGCATCATGATTTGTGTAAGGGTTGTCTCGAGTTTGCTGATGATATGGTGAAACATTGTAAGGATTGCTACATGGTATGTGAGCAGTGTAAAAGCCCCAAATGTGAAAGTCATGTAGTTGAAACCGAGAAGAGGGAATGTAATGTGTGTAGACGTACATTTTTCAATAATAAATGCTTTGAACTCCATAAATCAAATGGCACTTGCAGGAAAATGAGGATTTGTAAGTGCGGTATGTTTCACATGATGGATAATTGGGGGAATTTCAAACATAAATGCGATGAAATTCACTGTTCTACATGTCATGAAAAATATAAGGCGGATGGAGTGAAGCATGTATGTTATATGAAAGATGCTAAACCTAAAAATAGCCCTTGTATAACCGTGTACTACGATATAGAAACTTACACGAACGCTGAAACCAAAGAGGTCATTCCACATTTACTCGTAAGTCAGACTCTCTGTGATGAGTGCATGGAGTTCGAGTGTGATGAGTAACACAAATGTGGAAAACGGACAAACGTTTTTAAAACGAATGCACACGACAGCCCTGTGCAACTCTTAGTGTCCTATATTGTCAAATTAGCGGACAAGTTCAATAAAATGACTGTGTATATTCTTGCCCATAACGGGGCAAAATTAATTTGACACACAGTTCCTTTATAAGAAGCTGCTTGAGCACGAGTTGTCTGCGATATTTACAGGTGATCCCTTGAAAAGAGGCAACAAACTAATACAGATGCAGATAAGAGGTAATGTACAGTTTAAAGACACCCTGCCATTCACACCTTGTAAATTAGCAAAGCTGCCCAAGCTGAAGTTTCAAAAGGTATTTCCCTTACACATTCCTCACTAACGAAACTTTGAATTACGTAGGACTACCTCCACCCAAACATTACTTTAAGTACACCAACATGAGTGATAGTGAGCGTGAAGATTTTGACCGCTACTACAACAGTTTTAATGAAGCTAATCCATACAATATAGCCGATGAATATGAACGTTATTGCGTGAATGACTGCAAGTCCCGACCACATCCACATCATTATGTTTTACAGTGTTCAAGAATAACTTCATGCCTAAAGACACCTTAGCAATCATTCACAGAAACAACCCACGCAGTTATGGGCACAATGTTATTTACTGGCTCATACACCTACAGCAGCAGACCGGGGTATACATAAAACATGCCCGCAAAACGGGTGAAGTACCCTTTAAGGTCAATAGTCGTGTTTTTTGGGTTTACGGCCTAAGTGAGGATCCAGCCACTGGTGAGAAGACTGTGCATTCCTTTAACGGCTGGTGGTGGCATGGATGCCCGCGCGCTGAATGTGCCGTCACAGGGGACCTTTATGGAAGATCTCCGCCGACAGCCTCGCATGGACCCGTAACCGTGATCAACTTATAGGCTCCCAGTTCACTCACAAAATCGTGTGGGAGCGTGAGTATGATGCACGGATGGAAAGAGATGCATAGTACCGTGAAGAAATAATGACCATCAAACGTACAGTGGTGTTGGACCCCTCAAATGTGGTGACAGCTTGTTTGGAGGGAGAACAAACTCATTCAAGCTATACTTTCCGCCTACGGAGTGCGTGAAACTCTACTACAACGATTTCTGTTCTTTGTACCCCTACGTAATGAAGAAAAATCCGTACCCCTTAGGTGCACCTGAAAAAATGGTAGGTGCCACCATACCAACCATCGAGGAGTTTTCAGCTAACTTGAATTAGCGTTACTTTGGACTCTCTTTCGAAGGCGTGCTCCCCCATCGCGATTTATGGATGCCGATCTTACCCGTCTTTATAGATCACAATCTCATGTTTTCCCTGTGCGTGAAGTGCTCAGAAGAGAACAACGGTGATTGTGAAAATACAACCCACCAGCGTAAGATCAGAGATGTATATACAAGTCCTGAGCTGGCCCTAGCCGTTCGAATTGGGTATAGAATATTGAAGATACATGAGGTGTGGAGGTTTCAGAAGCTACCCACCTTTTCACACCATATATAAACGCTCTTTTGAAGGATAAGGTCGAAGCATCAGGATATCCGCAAGGGGTTGATACCGAAGATGAAAAAACGGCTTATATTCAGCGTTACCGTGCCCATGAAGGTATACAGCTTGACCGATCCCAAATTGTTAAGAATCCTGGCAAGCGCTTTAGTGCAAAGTTGTGTCTAAACAGTCTTTGGGGAAAGTTTGCACAGAATACCGGCAAAGGGCACGTCCATTTGGCACAAAGTTATAGTGAAGTTTGGGATTATGCCAACGCTCCCGATAAAGAGGTTATGGAGATCGTGAATGTAGATAATACTTACATAATAAAGTACAATATCACCGAATTGGCCACAGATACCTCACGGGTTACAAACATACCTGTAGCCAGTTTCAGAACGGCTTACGCCCGTATCAAACTTTGGGGCCTAATGCACTCTATTGGACGGAGGGTGTTGTACGCTGACACAGATAGCGTGATATTCACAGCGAGGGAAGGTCAATACATGCCCGGTTTTGGGGAGTTCCTCGGAGAGCTAACTGACGAGATCAAGGCTGAGTACAGTGATGGTGCATACGCAGACTCGTTTGTTTCAACAGGGCCAAAAACCCATGGGGTACGGGTGAGGGTGGGGGATGATATGAAGAATACTGTGAAGGCTAAGGGTATCACGCTTAACCATGCGAACCGTCGAGTCGTTAACTTTGACTCGTTGAAGGATCTAGTGTGCTTGGAAGATGAGGGTGACCAGCTACCCCAACTGACTGTGGGGACGCACAATTTTCGGGCGCAGAAACTGGGGTGTGTGAAGGAACTTAGGGGCCGAAGATATGCCGTAACACCTATAGGAAGCGTTACCATGTGCCTGGTACCTACGATACCGTACCCTTTGGCTACCTTAATCCTTGATTGTATTTATATATATGTATATTAATATGTTTATTTATCACGTATATTTGTTTAAATTAAGGTTTCATTTTCTCCTTTGCGTTCGTGCGTGTGTGTGTACAGTAAAAAACTATGTTCCGCCCACTGTAAGATCGGCAATGTGACTCCTGCCACCTGAGCATATCTCTATCCCTGCGTGCTCAGTTGACCTCTGCATACCCTTGAGTTCAGACGTGTATGCTCCCGCGTCCAAAATTTAGTAATGGCCACCTTTAATATTGCGTGTTCAACATTTATGAAGTGGCATTAGGCAAAGTGCCAACATGTGGTGGATACTGAAAAACTCCCTATTCCCTCCTCCTTTGATACTTTTAAGGCTACATTGAGCCGTGCGAAGGACCAAGATGTTCAAATACTCTACGGGTATTCTGACGAGGGCATTCTAGGATTTCGTAGTACAAGGCTCACATATACGCGAAGTAGAAGAAGCAACACGTTCAGAATATAAGCAACGATTATGGATAGTGAGTCTTATTGGTGAGTGGTGTGACAAGCGATATTATGTCATGTTACACCATACCGACTTCTCGTACTCTACGGTTGAGAATGTAAATCTTGTCATCATGGAAAATCTTAAATATTTTTACCACTATATTAATATATATTATGACGAAGTTTGTAGTGAAGTTGTGGCTAATGGGACGTGTGAGTTTTTAACAGACTTTAGAGACGAGTATCGTTTGTTAAACAAAAAGGATAAATATGGACATATGTTTCTCTCAAATAGTGCACAGGATTGTGAAGATGTTTATTTTGTGGAAATAAACGTCTGGTGAGTGATAAAACATTAAAACCGGTATTGCTTCATGTAGCGGAAAATTCTGTTTGTCCAAGGGCACAAGTGTTCGAACAAGCCTGTACACACTTCAGCAGTTTATGGTGTGACTCGCTCCCCCCTGCGATCCGCCCACCCGTGTGCCTCACGTAACACACGAGTTCGAACAAACCCGTACACGTTTCATCAGCGTGACTCACTCCACCCGTCGAGCCGATCCGTCTACCTGTGGCTCATAGTCATCTCAGAGCTTGAACCGAGTGGATGTACGAATATGATGGAACTTCCTTTGAGAAGCATTCTCAATGCCTCGTACGATGTCTCAGTGACGAATTCATTGCGCGTGTTCAGGCGTGAAACCGGCACCATTAACTACGTACTTGAAACGATTTGCAGGCAAGCAAGCAAACGTAATGTTATTTATTTAAGTGTTGAGGAGATGAATAAAGTCTTCGTGATAGTTGAGAAGTGGGGAGAGGACCGTTATAAAATACCTGCAGGTGTAGGTACAAGAAGAGAGCAGATTAGTGACGCCCCCTCATATGCCGTTGTTTGCACGTTGTTTATAAATAACGAACAGCCATGCATTGACATACGACTGATGTGGAAGAATGCATCTGATAATAACGTTCTTGTCCCTATGCGAAGCCGTTTCATCCCCGACAGAATGTTTGAAATCGTCGGATTTCGCAAGCTGAAGCCTATATTAGACGCTCGTGTTACGGATATGATTTATTTTGACACGGTTCTTGAATACGCATACACCACTTTGCTCGACGGCTTTATCGAATGTAGGAATGAACAAGGCGAGAATGGTCTAGCGCTGGATGCATATTTAAAAGGTTTAGATTCTTCGAAATATCCTGAACTTTGGTACAAAACACTTGAGCGGTACAGGGCAGAGCTTGCTTACACTGTTCACCCTGAAGAGCTGTACCTCTATATAATGAATAGCTGTCGTTACGACTTGGAAGATTATTTCAATTGCCGCTATGCAGAGTGAAGAAGAGTTCACGATTGAAAAGCCCGGGACGGTAAGAAAAAACCCTCGATTGGAAAGGCGTGTTTATAAACTTGTATTTAATAATGATGTTGTGGTTAACGATGACCTCTTTATGCGTGCTTTTAATTGTATTCTAGCCGTGTTTAAAGATAACTCCCACCCGAATGTAAAGTGGGCACAAAAATAGTATTGAACGATATGAAAGCCATTTATGTGGAGTATAGGCATCCGTATAAGTTAAACGGTGAAGTGTTGCTTGGACGGTTTTACAGTGTAGTACAAAGTAATAACGATGTGAATGTAGACTCGATTACGTGTGAGTTTAGAATTTTGTGCCGTAGAACATAAAGTATTTTGATTTATATTTAATTATTTAATTGTGTATATATATATATATATATTTATATATTTCATCTACTAATATGTAATTGATTATACGTTTCGTGTATTATTATTTTCAATATATTTAATTATTTAATATAACCGTAGAACATAAAGTATTTTGATGTATATTTATTTATTTAACTGTATATATATATATATATATATTTCCTGTACTAATATGCAGTTGATTATACGTTTCGTATATTATTATTTTCAATATATTTAATTATTTAATATAACTGTGTATATATGTATATGTATTTTTCCTGCACTAATATACTGATGGTTATAATACAACGTTTTGTATATTTTTGATTATATATTTCTCGTTCGTATTTCTTATGCTATTATTATTTTTGTATCATATATATTCCATTGCATATTTATTATATATTCATCGTTCGTATTTGTTATGCTATTATTATTTTCGATCACATATATTCCATTGTATATTTATTTTATATAAACAGGGTGTCCCATAAGTCCGGCATCATAAGGAAAATAATAAAAAAAGGCAAAACAAAAGCTTTTATTTACAAAACGTGCTCAATATGTATTGCTCCGTAGCCCATTCACAAAATTCCATCCGCCAGTCGGGATCATCTTCGCTTAATTTCTGTAGGATCTGAAGTTTATATGGATGCCATTTGTGAGCCTGAAGAATGCGATGGATGCTACTTTTCGAAACTCTTGTCTCGGCGGACAAACGCTGAAGAGACTCATTGGGACTTCTGTTAAAATGAGCCAGGATAGCATTCGCTGTATCATCGTCAGTGGACCTCCTTGAAGGTCCACTGCGAGGTTTATCTTTTATGGATCCTGTTTCCTTAAAATTGCAACAAGTCTGCTAACACAACTCTGTGCTATTGGCTCGCGGTCTGGATGCAGTCTGTTAAATTCAGCAGCGGCTCTCTTTGACTCCGATTTCCTATGAGTAGAATTATCTGGATTCGTTCTTCCTTGCTCACAGACATTATGACCTGTAGAAAGAGAAAAATCTGAATTATGGTTTGTAGAAATAGAAAAATATGAATTTCTCCTATGATGCCGGACTTATGGGACACCCTGTACAGTATTTCTTGAAATTAAATCCATTAATTCGTCTAAATAAACAAAATGATGTAATGGTGTTTTATTTAATTCTTTTGGATTACGCGACATTTAATTACATCAAATGGCTGCCTTCTAAAACGGCTGACGGATTTCTAAGCCAACTGTCAAAAATACCTGGATTGCACAATCTGGCAACTCAATAATGTACACCTGAACAAGCCATTTACGCTTCTAAGTCAACTAGCTTTTTAAGCCAGAATATATGCTTTAATTAAATAAATAAACGCAATCTGGCAACTCAATAATGTACAACTGAACAAGCCATTTACACCTTCTAAGTCAACTGGATTGTTAAGCCAGCTGGCGACAATATCTGCTTTAATTAAATAAAGAGCGCAATCTGGCAGCTCAGCCAGATAAGCCAATTGGCTGATTAGGAACATTTTAAGAAAACGGCCGCTCGTCTAAAGTCTTAATATGCGCTTGGCTCCTGCCAGGCGAACACCTCTCTTCCTCTCTCTCGTTCTCCTCTCTTTCTCTTGGGGGATAACTCCGCCTTCAAGTTGCATAACCCTTGTTGCTCTTGCAACAACCCCTCCCCCTTTGTTGCATAACATCTTGCAACATTCACCCTCCCCTTTGTTGCATATATTATGCAACATTTTCTTTGCATCATTGAACAACATTTGCAATTGCATTGCACTGACTCCTTTTGCGCCCGCACTACTTAGATCGAAGTTGGGGGACGTAAACTACACTAGGATCTTTAGGAGACAGTTTTTAAATGAATCCATCAAATAAAACGTTGAATCTAACGAAAAAATTACGACTTAACCTAACCAATCGTCAATTTATATATATATATATATATATATATATAATGGGTGATCCAGATAAATGGGACCCATAAAAAAAAGCCAAATATTCTTAATATTTAATTCCTTTCATAAAAACTATATATCATTCGAAAGAGTAGAGTTACAAGTTTATTATGAAATATTTATTTTTTTAAAATGACTCCTTTCAAATGTGCTCCATTAGTTGCCAAGTATTCCAGTGTTCTCGCTTGTAAGTTCTGCATCACTTTTGCAAGAGTGTGCGGTGGTATGGCCTGTATCTCATTTGTGATGGCGGCCTTCAATTCTTGCAAGGTCGTTGGGTTATTTCTGTAGACCCTACTCTTTAAATATCCACAGAGATAATAATCTAAGGGAGAAAAATCCGGAGACCTTGCGGGCCATTCAACGTCTCCAAATCTTGAGATTAACTCGAATGGAAACGTTTGACGCAAAATTGCCATGCAGTTCCTCGTGGTATGGCAGGTAGCTCCGTCTTGTTGGAACCAGTGGTTTTCTAGACAAAGATCTCTTAATTTAGGAATAAGGAAATCGGTCAACATTTTTTCGTAGCGATCACCATTTACAGTGACCGTGTTTCCGGTGGAAACAGTTACACGCTGACTATGCAACGGGACTTCGGTAATATTCAATGGATTTTCTGTTGCCCAGAAACGACAATTTTGTTTGTTTACAGTTCCATTCAAGTGAAAATGGGCTTCGTCTGACATAATCAAAGTTGCTAGAAAATCGGTGGTGTCATTTACCTTCTGTTGGATCCATTGACAGAATTTTCGTCTTCGTGCGAAATCTCCATCGTTTAGTTGTTGCACTGTTTGAATTTTATATGGAAAGAGCATTAAATTTTGCTTGAATATACGGTGTGTTGTTCCATATCCAACTCCTAACAGCTGAGAAGCACGTCTGATGCTTATGTTAGGATTATCCTGTACAATTTCATGAGTTCTGTTAATGATCTCGTCTATCCTTGCTGTGCGCACTCTTCCAGTTGGTTTTCTTTTTCCAATGCTGCCAGTTAGGGAAAAATTTCTGACACACCGACGGATTACTTTCTTAGAAGGTGATTTTGACATCTGAAAATTTGTCTTGAAAGATCTTTGAGCTGAAACTACACTTCTTCCATGCTCATAATATTGCTCAGTTATGAAACGCAGCTGTTCCACAGTCCATGCAGTCATCTTGAAGGGTTAGTTTTAACTAACACTTTTATTTTGTTTTGTATCTTATCTTGTATTGTCAAAACCTATACAATCCTGTACAAACTTGAAACTATCCTCTTTCGAATGATGCGTATGATTTTATAAAAGGACTTATACTTTGAGAGTTACAAGGGTTTCTTTTGGGTCCCATTTCTCTGGATCACCCTTTATATATATATATATGTATGTTACAGTCAAAGTGTGTAACCAGCCATTTCGCGTAATGGCTGAAACTTTTAGTCATTTCCCGAAATGACTTTTCCACCTTGGTCATTTCGTGAAATGGCTAAAATGACTTTTGTCATGAATTCATAGAAATAACAAACATCACAATAAAATTGGAAACCTTTATTTACAGTAACTAACTAGATCTGCTAAAACATACATACATCGACAGGTCTGTTCAAATAAGTGAAAAACACTCTTCAAATACACATTTGAACACATTTGAATTTAAATTTTTAATATAGAGGTTTTCAAATACTAACAGGGCCATCAATGTTATTCCGATGTCCGCCATTGAAGGCCCGGTTAGGTCAACTGTATGCCCTTGACAATTGGTTAGGTTAAGTCGTGTTATTTTCGTTAAAACTAACGAAAATAACACAACTTACAATATCATTTGCCCGGTTAGGTCAACTGTATGCCCGGTCAGTCCACTGTATGCCCTGTTAGGCCAACTGTATGCCTGGTTAGGTCAACTGTATGCCCTTGACAATTGTTTAAGTCGTGTTGTTTTCGTTAAAACTAACGAAAATAACAACCTAACCTAACCAATTGTCAAGGGCATACGGTTGACCTAACCGGGCATACAGTTGACCTAACCGAGCAAATGATCTTGGATGAAATATCCAAGGTGGAATTTCAGCCATTTCGCGTAATGGCTGAAGATTTTAGTCATTTTGCGAAATGACCAAGTGAAACAGCCATTTCGCCAAATGAATAAAAGTTTCAGCCATTACGCGAAATGGCTGGTTACACACTTTGATTGTAACATATATATCAGGGACGTGCCCTCTGGGTAGGCAAGGTAGGCAGTGCCTACCCTGACTAAAACTAAAAATATTAAATATAAAAAGTAAATGATTTTCACTTCATTATATAAATGTTAATTTAATGTATGAAATTCAATGTATAAATTTGTAAATGGATAATATTGTGTTAGAAGCACAATTTCCCCGTGCCTTTCAACCTCTATATATATTAACGCTTGACAATGAAATTTTCCCACGTGCCGTGAGTGGAGCTCCAAGCTGTGACAAATACTGCGCTATATAAGCAGATTTAGTTCTGCTTTTCACTCAGTGTTTTGCCGTTCGGGCACATGGTCGGGTGTGTGGCTGTGCGCGCGTCTGTGTTGTCGTTTGCCTCTGGTGATTTGAACTAAATTTTAGTCATTTTATTTCAAAATTTAACCCTTTTCAAATATGGACAGTGAGTATCTTAAGAATTTTTCTAAACTGTTTTATGAAGAAAGGTTGAATGTGATTAAAAATGGTAGGCCGACACCGGAACTGAAACAGTTGCTACAGCGTAAAGGAACAAAATAATCAGAACGTTTCAAACGACGTGGTACAGCAAGAAAGAGTGGTTGTGTGGTTGTGTTACAACAGGTAGACTCTTTTGTTTTCCATGCTTGTTATTTTCCGTATCTAGTGAAAGTGTGTGGATAAGAACAGGATATTGTGATTTAAATAATTTGACTAATGCTTTAAGTAAGCACGAGAGGTCTGCTGCGCATTATGAAAGTCAAATATCGTTGAAAACATTTGGATCTACACGAATCGACTTGAGCATAGATAAGCAAAAAAAACTTAGCATTGAAATTCACAATAAAAAGGTAAAGGAAAACAGAGACATACTGAAAACATTAATTTCTGCTACTTGCTTTTTGATTAAACAAGAACTTGCTTTCCGCGGTGATAATGAAGATAAATCCTCTTTAAATCGTGGAAACTATATTGAGTTACTGAACTACACTGCAAAATTTGACCAAAAATTAGCACAACATTTACAGACTTCATCCGTGTTTTCTGGCGTTTCTAACAAGATACAAAATGACTTGATTGAAGCAGTAGGCATAGCTGTAGAAAATAATATTAAAGAAGATATCGCAAGATCCCCATTCATTGCTATAGAAGTGGATGAATCGACTGATATTTCAAATACAGCTCAATGTTCCACAGTTTTAAGATATGTATTGGATTCTGAAATTAAAGAGGCTTTCATAGGATTTGACGAACTTAAAGACAGAAGAGCTACTGGTGTAACAGAATGCATATTTAAAAATTAAGATAAATACAACTGTGCTGAGAAGCTTGTAGCACAGACATATGATGGAGCATCGGTAATGGCATCGCATTTAAATGGAGTTCAAGCTAAAGTAAGAGAAAAGGCATCATCAGCGTTATTTACCCATTGCTACGCTCACAAGTTGAATCTTGTTCTATCTCAGTCAGCGAAATTTATACCTGAATGTACAATCTTTTTCAAGACCATTGATGGTCTTGCTGCATTTTTCAATCACTCTACAAAACGAACGCAATTTCTTGATGAAATAGTACATAAACGCATTCCAAAGGCTGCACCAACGAGATGGAGTTCTAACTCAAAGCTAGTGCAAACTATTTTACACTATCATAGTGACCTTTGTAAACTTTTCAACAACATTGACAACAATCCTTTATTGTGGGACTCAGATACTTTAGTGAGGAGTAATGGATTTTATAATTGGCTAACGAAAGATTCAACATACTTTCTTCTCATGGTATATGATAAGATTTTCATTAGAACTGACACACTCTTCAATATCTTACAAACTAAAATTATAGATATTCCATATTGCATTGAAAGAATCAATGAAACAATGAATTCCCTCGAGGGTCTGCGCAAAAATTTTGATGATATCTATGAGAAATTTGAAGAATGTTTCAAAGAAAATAACTTGACTGAATCAAAATGTCGTACAAAAGGTCCAATTAAAAAAGAAAGAGAAAGAATATTCTGTCTAATATTGAATGATATACTGCAGCATATGGAAGCAAGATACAGTGACTTCAAAAATTTACAATTTATTTCATTAGTTGATAGTAAAAAGTTTCTAAAACTAGCTACAGAAATTGATAAGGATGCACTAGAAAGTTTAGAGAAGAATTATGGTAACTTCTTCGATGTCATAAGATTGAAAACTGATCTAGCTGGAATTTATAGTGCACAAGTGTTCAGGGATAAATCAATTAAAGATTTGCTTGCTTTCATATTTCAAAATGGACTTGAACTAACGTTTCCTGAAGCGGTGAAGCTATTGCAATTGATTTTAACAATTCCAGCTACAACAGTTTCTGTTGAGAGGTCATTTTCAGCTTTGAAAAGAATTAAAAGCTACACCAGGAATAGAATGAAACAGGAAAGGCTTTCATCACTTGCCCTAATTTCAATTGAAAAGGAAAGATTTACTAAAATGGAGCAAAATCCCACTTACAATTTCTTTGAAAAAATTACAGATATTTTTGTTACTAACAAAGAGAGAAGAATGGAATTCATCTACAAATAAAGCGGTAAGTAAATATTTGTTGTTGACCAAAAATTAGCACAAATGGTGCGGAAGGGGTTAATTATGCTTAAAATTCGTTGGTGGCTGGGGCTCCGACCTGGAACCCGCTGGGGGAGCTCGCGCCCACCCCAGACCCCCTAGCTTGGAGCCGCTCGCTTCGCTCGCGCATTGAGTCTGCCTACCCTGAGTATTTACTCACGGCACGTGCCTGATATATATATATATATAAAAATTGACGATTGGTTCGGTTAAGTCGTAATATTTTCGTTAGTTTTAACGTTTTATTTGATTAGGTATACGCGGACAAAGTTGGGGAACGCAAACTACACTAGGATAATGAAGGGGAACGTAAACTACACTAGGATAATGTAGGGGAACGTAAACTACACTAGGCACCACAGGGGGACTTAAACCACACTTGCTCCGAATTCTGTTATGACCTTTAAAAAAAAATGTTCTGCATTCTATATTTCTCTCTTGATGAGAACTGGTTCGCCTCTGAAACACGAAAACTTTAAAATAAGTTAAAATAACTCTTTCGGTATTTTATGGTTGAATACTTCCTTATATTGCACACTGAGTAGGAACACGTCTCTAATAAATGTAGTTCAGGCATGCACACTATTGCACAGGTTATAAACACTATTACTAGAACAGGGGTTCCCAACCATTTTAGGCTGACGCACCACTTTTTGCCACCATCCTTTCCTAAGCACCACCATTAAGGAAGGAAGGAAGGAAGTGCACGTACCACCTAATCAAAACTGTAGGAAGGGAAATGTAGTATTCAATCTCGAATTTTTAGCCTTATCTAAAATGTTATATTTATTCTAATGCATTCATCGACATTTGTACTCACTCGAAACTTTGATTTTAATTTTGCACGTTATTGTGCCTGGAAGGAAAATCGTATAGCATGCAAACCCGCAGTTTGAAAGGTCGCCGGTTATTCATCTACAGCTAATATTAATTTGGAAACATTAACATAAAAGTAATTACACAGGCCTACAGTGGTTTTGGGTTCTGGCTAATTATGTGTCGTCTAGTAATTAATGCATGCTGAGTTCAAAAATGATATCTATTTTTCTCCATCACCCACAGTTGTTTCTCAAAACGTCATACAGTTTTTTTTATTCATTTCGGAATGAAATACACAAAAATGATATCGCATTGTTCATCATGACAAAGTCGGAAACCACTGGTTACCGATATTTCTAGTATAATCTGTCACATTTGTATTGTATTGTATTAATAGTCCTCTATTTTCTTCACTTTAATTGAGTTTTGTCCATTTTTTTATCAGAATGTGCATAAGTTGTTATTTTAATATATAAAATACATTGCCATTGCACAAGGTGAGGAAAAAACGTATTTTCCTTTTGCTTTTTTCCCTTACGTGATACAAGAAAATAGATGTCACTTTTGAAATCAGTGCAGCAAACTTATGGAAGATCACATATTAGAACATAAACCCCATTCTACAATTTTCAGTTTGCAGGCCTGTGCTATCAATTGGCAAGCTGTGTATTTATAACCCTCTTGCGTACCACCTAAAAGAGATCAGCATACCATCAGTGATACGTGTATCATAAGTTGGGAATTGATACTGGAGAGCCTTAAGTAATAAGAACAAATGCAATGCAATTTCCTTAAACCTTACTCTATATATGCAAATGTAAATAAAAACTAAAACTCCATTCCAAGCTGCTATATATTTAGCCAAGATGCATAACTATCACCAGAATCAGAACTCAACATTTAATTAACTAGGTTTTATAACTTCTTTAATTAAAATTCACCCCGAGAAGTGCCAAATTTTGACTCTTATTTTCGAAATAACATGAACATATAATTTCCCTCCAAAAGGCTTCTCCATACCATGTAATTAATCCCTCCATCCTAATATCCCTCTATCCATCTGAGCGCAACACTTAATAACTGTAATACCATACTGTAATGGCCCCACTCCTGTTCATTATCATGCTAACAGACATAGACAGTGGAGTAAACAGCAATAGTATAGTAGCATCCTTTGTGGACGATACAAAAATCAGCAAAAAAATCAGCGATGCAAATAAAGTGGAGACCTTGCAGAGGGACACGAACAAAATATACAAATGGTCAGAAGACAACAATATGACATTTAACACCGAGAAATTTCAGCTCTTGATATATATGGTAGAAATGAGGAAGTTAAACAGACTAAAACAGGCTAAAATAGTCGCGAGACAGGTACTAAGAACGTTCAAAAGGAGGGACAAGACAGTAATGATTCCCCTGCTGAGAACACTGATCATACCAAAACTTGAATACTACTCAGTTTTGACGTCCCCATATAAAAAGGAAGAAATTAATAAACTAGAAGAAACAGAGACATTTCACAGCCAAGATTGATGGCTGCAAAGAACTCAACTACTGGGAAAAACTACGGAAATTAAATCTGTACTCCCTGGAAAGAAGAAGAGAGTGGTACACCATAATCTACATATGGAAAATGATCGAAAAACTGGTACAAAACCTCAAACTAAACCCAATTACCATTCAAACAACGCTGGAAAATAGGAAAGGCAGAATGTGTAGTGTTCCCAAATTAAAGGCCCGACAAGGGACCTCTTCAACACTGAAGCAAAATAACTTGGTTGGAAGGAGGCCAAGACTTTTTAACCAGCTTCCCAAAGATCTCAGAGACGTTACAGGGGTCAAAGTTGAAGTCGTCAAGAGAAGATTAGATGCCTGGTTCAAGACGGTACCAGATGAGCGGGTGTACCTGGCTATGTGCAGTGGAGAGCGAAAGAAAGCAATTCGCTCCTCCACCAAGCCAGGCTTAGAGGTGGGGCCACCAGCTTCACCTTCGTGTGAAGAGATACCAACACACGGCATATCAACGAGGTTTAACGAGGTATATTTAAATATATATATATATATATATATATATATATATATATATATATATATATATATATATATATATATATATATATATATTAGGGTGGTCCATAACAGCGTTTTTTGAAATTTTAAATTCGGTCACATCTGCCCTTATTCTATTCCCCCACAAGCATAAACGTGCCAATTATCTTTGCTGTACGACCTTTCTATGCACTCGCTCAAAATGAAACAATTTGAATAATGACTTCACAATTTATGACTGGAACATTTATTGAACAAGGATAATAATGACTTGACAATTTATGACTATATTATATATATATATATATATATATATATATATATATATATATATATATATATATATATATATATATATATATATTATATATTAATATATTATGAAATTATAACAGCGGAACAAATAATGCACACAGTTGAAGATCTTTAGGTCTTCTTGAGACCAGTTTTAGTCGGCTCTTTGAATTCCTTGCGGTGCTGAGCGACTGCGCGGAGAAGGTACTGCTTTTGCGCTTCATCCTTCGTGATTGTGCTGTTGAAAGCCTTAATGAGCGCAACTCCTCTTTCTGCGCAATCGTTAACCACTGCCATCTTCTCTACACGTTCCTTCATTCCTTGGTAAGCTGGATCTGTGTTCCAATCATTTGGTGTCTTGGACAGGAATGATTGCGCCTGTTCACTTCCGTGCTGCATGACGAGGTTGAAGAAGATTGTTGAACGTTTGGTGGCATAGAATTCCAAGGGATTGCTCGAGGAGAACGTTTTTCCGTCCACGCGCTTGAGTCCTTTTCTTTTTTCGGGAACAGCTACGATGTTGTGAGCAATCCTCTCCTTCGTGGACGCGTGAACTCGAGGATAAAAGAGTGCCAAGGGGATTAAGTGCTCAGAAATGAACCACAGATGGCGCTTCATCGCGGCAAATGCCGCGTCGTTCGTCTTTCCTGGGTGAGCTTTCAGCTGGCGCAAGAAAGTGAGGTCATTCAATGGAGCCATGTATGCAACACTGGCCTCGTTCGAGTAGCGGCCGTAAAGGAGCGTGATAAACAGGCTTAGTTCCTCGATGTTCCGTTTCTCGGTCTGAAGCAAGGTGAATTGATCTCTGAATAGGAACACCTTGAGCGTGTAAATGGCCTTGGCCATCCATCGCGCATGGTGCATGGCTCCAGGGCTTCGAATTCTCACAGGACCGTCAAGCTTCCCTCCCAAGAAAAGGAGGCAGAGAAGCATCAGTTCATCATAGTCGTCCCTCTGGCTCTTCTTCTTGACAGCCTCCTTGTAGTAGGAGACCATTTCCTTCCTCTGCTCTGCTGTTTCAATGAACAGGCTGTCGGGTGCACTCTCGAACTTGCTGCGATCAATGAAAACCCAGTGCTGCTTGAAGCGCTTGAATAGGCCAATTTCAGGTTCACTGGATGTTCCGAAACAAGCACCGAAGGCTGCAGCAAGGACGACTTCTACCACGTGGTGTCGGCAAGCGATCCACACCAGATCAATACCCAACTCCTTTTCAATGAGAGTACAAGCTCCAGCATGAAGTCCCGTGTTGGACGCAGTTGTATCAAAAACAAGACCTCGAACGTTGCCCCTCAAAGACCAGTCGTCCACAAGCTTCAGGCACGCCTGAGCCTGAGATGCTCCAGTTGCAGCAGCTACCATTGGAACTCCAAGGAGTTTCTCTTCCCCGTTACCGGTTACAAGCACAGCCACACGGTCCACCACCTCTAACCCATGGGAGATATCTGTAAGCAGCTTACTATCCCAGTGCAAGAGAAGGGGCTCATGGGTCTTGAAAGTGGCCTGATCTTCGCGGCACACCGCTTCACGTGTACATTGTCTCACGCGACGAATGGTGCTGCGTGAGATTGACACTTCATCCAAGTTGTGCCCCAGCGATTTAATAGTTGCTGCGACCACTGCCATTCCTTTCCTGTCACTGATGTTGTGGCGATCCAAGGCTAAGGAAATGTCAGGCGTGATCACAGACTTCAATCGCTTAGGAGTGGAACGTTTTCGTGCTGACTCCTTAAAAACTACAGTATCTGAATCTGATGATTCAGATGTGCTTGAACTAGAAGCCTCCAGTTCTCCCTGGGACCATCTCGCATTCGCCTCGCGCTTGGCCTTCTCTTCTCGGTTCATCTCCGCCTCACACCGAATCCTCTTCCTCGTTTGTTGGTCAGCCATTTTCTTGTCAATCGGGCCAAAGCTGGAGGAAGTGGGATTATCGAGCTGAGCGACAAGGAAGTTCTTGTCCTCGTCATTCATCATGGTCTCGGGGGATTACGAAACATTCTTCGCCAACAGTTCATCCCCAACAATTCATAGCCAACAATTCATAGCCGTATACAATTCATCCCCAACAATTCATCCCCAACAATTCATCCCCAAAAATTTTATATATATATATACTGTTTATTATGTATTTTTGCTCTCGTCGTTTTCATTTAAACTAGCGAAAATATCACAACTTAACCTAACCAATCATCAAGGGCGTTCAGTTGACCTAACCGGGCGTTCAGTTGACCTAATCGGGCGTTCAGTTGACCTAACCGGGCATTCAGTTGACCTAACCGGGCATTTTCAGTTTTATTTTGTTTTTCCGCTTAAAACGGAAAATGTGTTTTTCCATAGGTAGTCCCGATTTACAATTTACAAGTTACAATTTACAAATACAAACATTTTGTATTTATGTTTCAAGGTCGTCAATGACGTCACATAAAATTCGTCTTCTTAATTTTATATGTCAGCCAACAATTCATAGTCAGAATTTTTCAATTTATCTTTATATTTATTTCTCTCTTTCTGTAATTTAAGTAACTTTTTAAGGTTAAGTTAAAGCCGCTATTAATTTTCCTGGCTATGAATTGTTGGGCTTGATTTGTTTACGGCTATGAATTGTTGGCTATGAATTGTTGGGGATGAATTGTTGGCGAAGAACTAGCCGGATGCCGGTCTCGAGGGCGTCATGACGTGAAAGATCGAACACATCGTCAAGGTCTCCGCGAAATATGTCCTCCTTCATTCTGTAGGATGGGAAATTCTTTGTGCGGTTCTTCTTCAGCCCCTTGTATTGCTCGTACAGTTTCAGGAGCTTCTTCTCAGTGTATCTGGTATCCGTCATTGGAACGTTTGCTTTTGTCCAAAACGGGATCAAAGCCTCAATGGTCATCACCGCACTGTTATATTCTGTCTTCCTCTCCTCCAGATGGTGGAACATGAATTTCCGGAGGACTTGAAGCTTGGTAGGGAGTCCTGCCCTAGTTAACTTCTCCTCCGCCTTCCCTAGTAACCACACTCACTGCTAGACCGTGTTTTCGATTGCTTCGGCGGCATTTCTACACATTCCTACAAAAGAAGAAGCCAAATTTAGTCATACTATAGTAATCAGTCATTAGTGAGACACGTCATGCATGATTCAGCGACCTCTTAACGACACCGTAGACCAACCATACTTCACACAGTTATTCACACTAAGTGTAGGAACAAAAGCAATCATGACCCAAAAGTGAAATCTCAGATGCCAAATTTTCCCTATGCTTCTGAACCACCCTTATATATATATATATATATATATATATATAAAAGGAGGAGATCGATCCGAGGCCAAAAACCATAGGCCAGTGTCGCTTACATCTTATCTCACTAAAATATTTGAAAGAATAGTTAGACAAAAAATCTATGACTTTTTGGAAACTCCAAAAAAATTCAGTGATAACCAACATAGGTTATGGAACACTACAACATGGAACACTACAACAACATTATTGATGCACTTAAAAGTAATGAAAACTATGATGTAATATACACAGACTTTGCAAAAGCGTTTGACAAGTGTGACCATCGAATCATAATACATAAACTAAGTATATGGGAATAATAGGAAAAGTAGGGAAATGGATATATAATTTCCTTAGTGAGCGACGGCAAGTCGTTACAGTACAAGGAATATCTTCATCAGAATCAGAGGTCCTCAACTCAGTACCACAAGGAACAGTATTACTCCACTACTCTTCATAATCATGCTAACTGACATAGATGAGGACATTACCAGAGACAGTACAGTAACATCCTTTGCTAATGACACAAAGATCAGTTAAAAAATAAGAAAAATAAGAAACCCAGAAAGTATATGATCTCTACAAACCGACATGAACAGAATCTACCAGTGGACAGAAGACAACAATATGAAGTTTTACACTGAGAAATTTCAGCAGTTACGGTACGGAAAAAGAGAAGACCTAAAATCCTTGGAATATTATACCCCAAATGGAAAGGAAATTCAGAGAAATTCTAGAGCAAAGGATTTAGGGGTTGTACGACTGATGATGCGAAATTTGAAACACAAAATAAGATAGCAGTAAACAGAGCAAAGAGAATAACGGGACAGATATTGAGAACTTTTAAACGAAGGGATAGGAATGTAATGATTCCTCTACTGAAAACACTGATCATACCGAAATTAGAATACTGCTTGGTCCTAACATCCCCATATAAAAAAGAAGACATTAGACAGCTAGAAGGGATTCAGAGAAGCTTCACAGCCAAGATCAAGGGGTGCAAAGAACTAAATTACTCGGAAAGGTTACGCGAACTAAACCTATATTCATTGGAAAGGAGAAGAGAGAGATACACCATTATTTACACTTTGAAAATAATGGAGAAACTAGTCCCTAATCTTACTCTCATCCCTGTAGCTCCGGAAACAACGGTGGAGATTAGAAAAGGAAGACTGTGTCGTGTTCCCAAATTAAAATGCGAGACGGGGACATCCTTAACCCTGAAAGAAAATAGTTTTGTTGTGAGAGGACCAAAACTGTTTAATCAGCTGCCCAAAGACCTAAGGAACACGAATGGTGTTGCGGTAGACATCTTCAAAAGAAGATTAAACGCGTGGCTCAGAACAATCCCCGATGAGCAGGGCGTACCTGGCTATGTGAGGTGGAGAGTACAAGAAACCAACTCACTACTTCACCAGGCCAACTCGAGAGGAGGGGCGACAAGCTTGACCTTCGTGAAATTAGGAATCATCGCGCGGAACCTTTGAAAGGTTGAAAGGAAAGGTATAGTTATAAATCGCCAAATTACTCTAACATTTTCATCGGTGGTCACTGAAGTTACATTTGCTCCTCCATGTAATATATTTTTATTTTTTAAAACTTGTAACGACTTACGCTTGTGTTAAGGTAGGGAGAGGTTTTTATTAAAAAATTTAGGGAAAGCGCATTTTTATTGTATATAATGATTATTTTTTCCGAATTTCACTCGCGTTAGGATTTTAATTAAAAAACTCAAAATCAAATTACTCCTTCTTCAGGATTTTACACACCCAATTTTTTTTTATTTTAGGTTGGGTTTGGTTTGGTTTACCTAACCTAACCTAAATTGAACCCAAAAAAACATTTTCTACAACAAAGTAGTGGTATTTTCCGTGTAGGCTAGGAGAACAGTGATACAAAAGACAGCACGAATAGGAGTGAACGTAATTCTTGCCTACATACTGTGTATATATACTAGTTCTAATGGATAAAGGTAAAAACAATGATCTGCACTTGGCATGAATTTTTATCACAATCAGTTTCAATAAATTTTAAATGTTTTAGAATAGATGATTAATCCTTTTTTTTTTCTTTTTTTTATCATTTATTGGCAAGTGCATTTTCTTGATTTATTCAAGTGAGCATGAATGAATTGGGAAACGTGTAAAAATTCTCTCGCATTAATCGTTAAATTATTGCATGCTCGAGACATATGAAACAAATTAACGATAGTTCTGGTAATTCGTATTCGTTGATAAAGATTGAGTTACGGGTAATTAATAATATTTTGCCGTTATTTTGTTTGGGTAAGGTCTTTATTCGTTCACATTGCGACTATTTGCAGTATGTATATAAATACTGTGAATGAATGTAGCAGATTCATAGATAAAAAGATTGATAGATAAATAGGTATGTAATAAATAAATAACAGATTTATATTACTGTAATTCATAAAAGTGTAAAGTTGCGCTGACTATTCGCAGGACACTCTTCAGAACAGATAGCGACACCTGGCATATACTGTGTTTGTTGTGTGTATTACAAACGGTTGTAACATTTTAAGAATGAATCTGGGTGACTGAGCGTTAATTGGTTGGTTGACACATTGCCAAATGTGTTTATGACATAATTATTTCCATTCATCACTCTGTTTACATATTACTAAGGAAACATGAATGAATAATTAAATATAAATTGAAGAAGGGGATATATATTAACAAGGGGGATGTCAATTAAGTGAATAAAAAATGGTCTTGTAATAACTTAAAAAAAAAACCTTTGGACGTGATGACAGTGCTCATGGTATTGGCAAGCCTGATCGAACGAACAGAGCCGTTGGTAGGCATTATTGCGCCCTGGGTAAATTCCACGACTTGCACTACCCATCCCCCTGTATTTATTAATTGATTAATTTATTTATTTATTTATTTGCATTTGATATTGAACATAGATTTAGTTATTATTTTGTGTTATAACAAGGAGCAAAAACCTGATATATATAAATACATATATTGGTGGTTTATGAATGAAAAAAAAAAAATGCTTTGATAAATATTAAATTTTAATAACATTATAACATTACCAGTTTGATGGATATCTGTAGGTTTCATGTGTCACTGCTTAGAATATCTTCCAATTGGCAAATAGACGACAGCTGAATGGATACTACTGGTATGGCATTGTTATATCTGGAGCAAATGCTACTTCTAGATCAGCAACACTGATATAGTAGAAAACAGTCAGTGAGAGAAATATTATTTAGAAACGAAAGATGCTTTGTATTGAGGCAGCATCATAAATACATATAATTATTTTGTATTAATAAGTTCCATGTTACACCTTAAGTGTTGAACCACTACAGCTGTGACTCTTGGCGGTCTCTCACCTCAAAAGAGAGAATTACAGAAAATTAAAACTATTACAGTGATCTATATGAATAAACATAAAGCCATTTAAACGATGATATTTGACAATTTTTGAAAGGTGCTACACATTCATAATTACCATTGTATTTGAGAGATATTTTATACATGAACGCAACAAATTTAATATCTTCTTCAGCCACCTTGGTTGTCTATGACTTCCTGCAGTCGATGTGGTACAGAAGCATATTTAATACGCAGCGATGCTATCTAAAAATAAGGCCATTCACTTATTACGTCCTCAAAAGTAGTGACTTACCTGAACTGAAAGCAGAATTCCTAAATATGCTGCAAGATCTTATTCTGAAGTTTGAGTTTCCAGAAAAAAAAATCGAGATATTTTGGGGAAAAGTTGATTTGGAGGATCCTTTGCTTGCTGAAGAGGCAAAGAAAGTGCTGGTACCTTTGGCGACAAGTTGTCGTTGTGAGACAGACTTTTCAGCAATGATGGTCATAAAGAACAAACTGTGAAATCGGTTGCACATTGAAGGCGATTTACGCTGCCCCTTGAGCGAAACTGAATCCAGAATTCAGGCGTTAGTTCAGCAGAAACAGTTGCATCCCTCGCACTCGACTAGTAGTTGGTTGTGACCCGTTTTGCTTGCTTTCTATATGTTGTAGCCATTCTTTCACCGACATCATGTGTGTTTAACTTATACATAAGGCACTGTATATATAGAAATGTATGAGTATTATGTTTATAAAATTTCAATAATTATTCTCATGCTTAGTAAAATAAAGTTTCCTGTGCTTTTGCAGGGGGAGGGGTAATTTCCATTTGGCGATTAACCAAAAGAGATAATCACAAAAAAAGTTTAGGAACCGCAGGTGTAGCAGCTTAATTACCATTTTCCAAACTGTTTCCGCATTCCAACAATTCCACCTGACTTTAAACATATCACGTGACACCGCATGACGTCATGACAGAGATGTTAACAGGTATGGTGACAGAGAATAAGCTCACACTATTTCTGAATCTCATCGAAGCAACTACTCTGCAGAATGGATTATCACTGGTCAACACTCATTTTATTGCCAATCATATTAGAGTGATTTTAGGGTAACTTTGTGGTGCTGATTCCTAATATGACATCGGTTTTGCTAGATTGGCTCTAATTTATGAGATAATTGGTACCCCATTGAAACACGTAAAAATGCAAAAAAATTAATGTTCAGGCGGAGCCTACTTACAAATCGCATTGAAATTGTCTCAAATCATACAAAAGTAAACACATGAAATACATAATGGCATTTTATTCGGTATAATAACAGATAAACACAGTAAGCTGATTCGCATAATTACAATTAATGTATAGTAAATCTCTGTTTGTACGATTCTCTTTTATGTGGGTTATCAGGACAATCACGTTGGAGGTTCCAGCAATAGTCTGCCATCATGCGTCTGTCCCATCTGCCTTGATACCTTTCCTCCATCACCTTGATATCTTGATGAAACCTCTCCCCTTGTTCCTCGCTAAAATCACCAAGATTATCCGGAAATCTGTGTAAGTGGCTATGGAGAAAGTGTACCTTTATGCTCATATTAGTACCCAACTTTTCAAAGTTTGTGAGCATGTTTTGCACCAGTTCTTCATAATTGTCTGCTTTGTGGTTACCCGAGAAGTTCTTGACAACTGAGACATAACTGCACCAGGCAGAAGCTTCAACACCATTCATAAATTTTGTGAAATTAGAATCCTCGATAAGTGTACGGATTTGAGGGCCATCAAAGATTCCAGCTTTTAGTTTTTCCATACTTAGTCCAGGGAACGATCTACAAATGTATTTGAAGCACTCGCCATCTTTGTCCAAGGCCTTAACAAATTGTTTCATTAGTCCTAGCTTGATATGAAGTGGTGGGAGGATGATTTTTTCCCTGTCAACCAAAGGCTCGTTAATGATGTTCGCTGCACCTACAGTCATGTTTTCTCTTGAAGGCCATGTCACTTTTTTCCAATGATCTTGCCTTGCCCTACTATCCCATAAACAGATGAAACAAGGGTACTTCGTATATCCACTTTGCTGCCCAAGCAAGAAGTTTACTATCTTTAGATCAACACAAATAGGCATCTGGTGCTCATGATAGCAGAGTTTCTGCAGGACCATTTTGATATTTTCATATTCTTCTTTAAGTTTTGTTGAGTGAGCAATTGGAAGAGATGCATATCGGTTACCATTGTGCAATAAAACACATTTCAAGCTTCTACTGGAGCTGTCTATAAAAAGCCGCCAATCTCCTGGTCGATATTCCAGTCTATTAATTGAGGGTATTCATTATCTCAAGAACAAGAGCCAAATCGGAAAAACTACTTTCATTTTGGAATTCAGCAACCCCAAAATACCCTAAATTCGTACGAATTTCCTTGGCAACGAAAAAAATGTTTTTTTGGTTGAGCTGTGTTATCATTACCAGAAAAATGCTGAAAGGGGAAGGATCATCGGCATGAAGGAGAGCTGGCTGTCTCCAACTCAAATTGCAAGACAACTTGGAATTTCTAGGAACACTGTTTAATATATGGTTGAAGAGGTGGCCAGAGGAAGTGAATCTCGAAATCACGGCAGAACGGGGAAACCTCGACTGACAACTGCTGCTGATGATCGGAGAATTTGCGATGTTGCAGAAGCCCATCACTTTACCAATGCTGTTGCCATAAGGGAACAATTGCAACTTCATGTTTCGGCAATGACAGTAAGGCGGCAACTATATGCAGCTGGGTTACATCATCGGTCCCTTGCTCTCAAGGAGAATTTAAATCAGAAACATCGAGAAAATAGACTTCGAATGTGTATAGTGTAGAAGACCTCACCAAAATAGAAGGGAGGTTTACTGCAGACCAGTATATAGAAATTTTCAAAGAGGTTATGCTTCTTTCTGTGGTACATATGCTCTGCCATTTCCTGAGCGAATCATTTTTATGCAAGACAGATCCCCATTCACATAGCACGGATCGTCACACGCTGATTCTCTGAGCAAAGAAATATCGACATTCTGGATTGGTCAAGTAAGGTTTGTGATATGAATCCCATCGAGAATATATGACCAATATTGTAAATGTGTGGGAACCAGCGGAGGAACGAACAACGGACCGACCAGCTTCTTCAACACACATTTAGTGAGTGGGAGATGCTGAGGAGGAATCAACAGCTGGCATATAATCATGTTGCTTCTATACCACATGGACTGCAGGAAGTCATAGACAACAACGGTGGCTTGACAAGATATTAAATTTGTTGCGTTCATGTATAAAATATCCTTCAAATACGATGGTAATTATGAATGTGTAACACCTTTCCAAATTGTCAAGTATAATCTTTTAAACGGCTTTATGTTTATTGATAAGAATCACTGTAATAGTTTTATTTTCTGTAATTCTCTCCTTTGAGGTAAGAGACCGCCAAGAGTCACAGCTGCAGAGGTTCAACACTTAAGTTGTAACATGGACTTTTTAATACAAAACAATTATATGCCTTTATGATGCTGCATCAATACAAAACATTCTTCGTTTCTAAATAATATTTCTTTCACTGACTGTTTACCACTATATCAGGTTGCTGATCTAGAAATAGCATTTGCTCCGGATATAACAATGCCATACCAGTAGTATTCATTCAGCTGAAGTCTATTTGCCAATTGGAAGATATTCTAAGCAGTAACATATGAAACCTACAGATATCCATTAATCTGGTAATGTTATTATGTAATTAAAATTTTATATTTAACAAAGCATTGTTTTTTCATTCATAAACCACCTATACTGTATATGTATTTATTTATATATCAGGTTTTGGCCCTGTCTTTGCTATAACACAAAATAATATCTAAAACGATGTTCAATATTAAATGTAAATAAATAAATGAATCAATAAATAAATACAGGGGAGATGGGTGGTGCAAGTCATGGAATTTGGTCAAGGCGCAATAATGCATGCCAATGGCTGTGTTTCTATATATTGAAACTTCAGTTCGTTCAGGCTTGCCAATACCTTGAACACTGTCATCAAGTCTGAAGATATCCCCTACTTGAATTTATATTTAATTACTCACTTATGTTTCCTTAGTAATATGTAAACCAGAGTGATGAATGGAAATAATTATGTTCGATACACATTTGGCAATGTGTCAACCAACCAATCAGCGCTCACTCACTAAACATTCATTCATAAAATGTTACAACTGTTTATAGTACACACAACAAATACAGTATATGCCAGGTGTCGCTCTCTGTTCTGAAGAGTGTCCAACGCATAATGAGCACAACTGTACAATTAATTATACAATTCGAAATGGAAACGGAAAACTACGAGTATTTTAAATGTACAATTTTGTATCATTAATTTTTACTTTTTAATAAATTACTCAAATGACTTTAACGTTAGAAATATATTAGTCACCTAAAGGAAGACATCAGCGAAGGTTTGTGTGTCTGTGTATGTGTGTGTGTGTGAGAGAGAGAGAAAGAGAGAGAGAGAGAAAGAGAGAGAGAGAAAACACAAGATTAAGTAAGAATAGGAACTGGTAATTATAGGTAAAATGTGTACGTGTAAATGAGATGAATAGAAACGCAGGAGTTGAAAGTCAATGTTATATTAATTATTTTTATTATTGTTCAGTATATAGTTGAATATCGTAGTTCATGATTAATTTATGCATTAGTAGTATGCCCGCATTTGGAGAGACAGACATGGATCAATTTGAAAATTTCCCCCTCACCGTCCTTCATGATGGTCCCTCCTTTATAAGATGTTTCATGGTCTTTCAAAAAAAAAAAATTTAAACATTAAATTTAAAAAAAATTAAATTTAAAAAGAAAAAGAAAAAAAATTTCATCATCCCCTTTGGGGGGGAAAAATCATCATCGCCTTGGGGGGGGGGGACATCATCCTCGCATTCCTTCACGATTAAAAATCCTACTGTGGGGATCTTTCATAAGACAAACAAGAACAAACATGCAAAAACAAGCAAACAAACGCTGGAAGCGTTCGTGCAGAAGATCCATTTCTGGAACACCAGCCTTCTGCCTATATATATGTATATATATTTTATGTATAAAAACTGTAGTGTAAAACAAACACCAATGATTTCTTTTACGCCGTCCATGATCTAATCGTTTCGGCTTAATATATTAATAACGATATCACTCAAAATAAAATTAAAATAAATACATTCAACTCATAAACAAATTTTGCCTTGTTCTAATATTTGCATTACGAAATAGATCCAAAAACTATTAAATAAATTAATTTTAATTTCATATATCTAACCTAAGGGGAAACTATTATAGGTAACGGTTCAGAATAGGGGCGCCACCTCAATTTTTGTGTTTTTTCCACCAAAACATGCTAAAACCAATGGTTTCATGTTGTTTAGGATGAATATGACCATCGCCATTACAGTAAATTATTGCTTGAAGTGATTTCACCCCCCCAACCCCTCCTACAATCTGGGGGAACCACCGTGGGAACCGAGGATTTTCGGTGGGGGAACACAGCACAAGCAATAATTTACTGTAATAGCGATGGTCAGATTTATCCTAAACAAAAGGAAACCAATGGTTTTAGCATGTTTTGGAGGAAAAAAAAGTAATTATTTACATTACCGGATGTATTTATTCCGAACATTTTTTACACATCAAAAAGTACTAGAGGATGCATAAAAATGTGCAAATAAGTAATTAACCTAACCTAACCTAACCTAAGTTAACGAGGGGGGCGCAGCCCCCCTCGACCCTCTTTATCATGATTTTAGGCTTACCTTACTGTGGTAGTTAAAGGTCAGCGGAGGCCAGCGGAAATTCACCGCACAGCCGTCACAGACCGAAGCCATTTTCAAACTGAAGTGAATGAACGACAGTAGGGTTGCCAACTCAAAATTTCCTAGATTCATACCCAAAAAGCACTGAAAAGCACTGAAGCCAGCCAGACTTCTGTACTGAACGGACGCATTTCGTGAGCTCTCTGATATTGCTTCTATTTGGCATATTGCTAAGAACTTTACTTTTGGTAAGTTTTGAATTTTATATACTTGCGTTTATATTTACATTGTTATAGTTTAGTAATTGAATATTAGTGGTTTTTAGCGATTTAGAAGATTTTATAGCGTGCCGGCTTAGTTTAACTTGTGACGGTTATAAACTAATTTTAACGCGCGATGCCGTCGCAGAAAGCGTCGTGTGTTAGGTGTGAGGTAAACCGGTGGTATTCGTAGTTTAAAGATTATGACGGCGGTCCTATGGCGGTTACCGAGAGATCAGTTTGTTTCTTTTGCGAGTTAAGGGAGGAAATAGTTGAAATAAAACGTAGTATACGTGAGGTAAAGGAAAGACTTGCAACGCTTGATGAAGGCAGGGGTAGGGCTACGGTTGACGAAAGCCGAACCAATACTAACGTTGAAGACGTTCGTAATTTGAAGGGTGAGGTGCATAATCTAGTTTCTAGTTTAGGTAGCTTATCGGGAAGGTTGGATAGAGTTGAGGAAGGGGTTAAGGCTAGTCCGAGATTAGTAGATGGGGAAGGATTTAGAGAAGTTAAGGGTGGAGCTAGGCCGCGTACGTTAGGTGATAAGAATCCCCCCCCCATCGAGGTTTCGAACCCTTTCGCCCATTTGGAAAAGGACGTGAATGAGGGGAAACTATTTTAATTGGGGATTCTTTAGTGCGCCATATGGACGCAGAGTTAGTTGAACGGAATCCAACCAAGAGGAGGAGGGTCTGTCTCCCAGGGGCCAGGGTTGACAGAGTTCGAGACGAAGTGGATAGGATTGACGTTGCCTCCCGTCACTCGATGTTGGTGACGATGGTAGGGGGCAACGTAATAGAAGTCCCTGATTTTCGTAGGGCTAATTTTGATAGTTTTGCGGATAGGATGAGAGTAGTGGACTGGGATAACTTATTTATGGGTAATTACACAAATTTGCAAATTTGCATTGGGTGGCGTTTAAAGAAAGTTTTAGGAATATTGAAATGGAGTTTATTCCTCGTAGGCCCAAGCGCGCTAGAAATCATGTTAGGCCCAAGTGGTGGACTCGGGAAATAGGCGAGTTCATAAACGAGCGTAATAGAGCGTATAGACTTAATAAGCGCAATGGCACGGCAGCTAACTTTAATAGATATATCGAGCTTAGACGTCAGGTTAAAAGATCAGTTAGGAATGCTAAGCGTAATTTAGAGATACTTATAGCTGCGGATAGTAAACATAATCCAAAAAAGTTTTTTGAATATGTTAATAATCGTAAGCCGACAAAAGATAACATAGGCCCTCCAGTGGATGTTAATGGCGCTTTGGCTTCTGACGCTCAGGCGATGGCGGGTATTTTCAATAACTTTTTTGCGACAGTTTTTACCGTAGAAGACGTAAATAATGTCTCCGACGTGGACGATATCGTTCCATTTAGTAGCGAGACTATTTTGGATGAAATAACTGTTTACGAGGGTGAGATTGCGCATTATAGCGATAGGCTAAAAGTTAGCAAGGCTCCAGGCCCTGACGCTTTTTATCCCAGACATTTGAAAGATTTGAAAGATGTTATCGTAGGCCCCTTAACGAAGATTTTTAATCAGTCACACGAAACGGGGATTATTCCTGAAGACTTCAAATTAGCTAACGTCACGCCTATTTTAAAAAAGGCGACCGCGCAGTTGCTAACAATTATAGGCCCATTAGCTTAACGTCAATTGTCGGTAAACTTTTGGAATCCGTAGTTAGGGATCGTATCATCGATCACTTAGAAAGTAGAGATTTGATTAATAATAGTCAGCATGGATTTCGACGCCATAGGTCTTGTTTAACTAATTTGTTAGAATTTTATAACGAAATAGTGCGCGAATACGATAGGCATAGAGCGGCTGACGTTATTTATTTAGATTTTAAAAAGGCGTTCGATACAGTTTCGCATAGGAGATTAATTGCGAAGGTCAAAGCGCACGGTGTACGCGGTCAGGTAGCTAACTGGTTAGAAGAATGGCTTCGTGCTAGGAGGCAGAGGGTCGTAGTTAATGGTAATGAATCGGGGTGGTTGGATGTAGGTAGCGGTGTCCCACAGGGTTCAGTGTTAGCCCCATTGCTATTCGTAATTTACATTAATGACATAGATGTAGGATTGACTAGTAACGTGTCAAAATTCGCGGACGATGCTAAAATAGGGGGTAAGGTTGTTAACGAGGACGATAGAAATAGGCTCCAAGACGATGTACATAGGATTATGGAGTGGACGGATAAGTGGCAGATGCAATTTAACGTAGATAAATGTAAAGTTTTGCATATAGGTTCTCGTAACAATAATTACACTTACACGATGGATGATAGGGAGTTAGCCAGCGTTGACGAAGAAGTAGATTTAGGCGTACGCGTATCTAAGGATTTAAAGGTTAGGAACCAGTGCCTGGAGTCTTGCGCAAAAGCTAATAGGATGTTAGGCTTCATAGCGCGTAATTTCGAATATAAATCGAAGGATATTATTTTGCCCCTTTACAAGTCCCTAGTTAGGCCTCATTTAGAATATGCCGTTCAGTGTTGGTGCCCGTACTTGCGTGAGGATATTGATAGGTCAGAAAGGGTTCAGCGTCGTGCCACGAAACTGATTCCGTCATTGCGCAACAGGCCTTATGAAGATAGGATTAAAGAATTAGACCTGTATTCACTCGAAACTAGGAGATTAAAGGGGGGCTTATTGAAGTTTTCAAAATCGTTAATAGCATTGATAACGTAAATTTTGACAAATTGTTCACTTTCGATAATAATAATACTCGTAATAACGGATTTAATATAATAATAAAACAATCCCCCTTCTCCCTCTCAGCCTCCTCCTTTTCCCTCTCAGCCTCCCCTTTTCCCTCTCAGCCTTCCCCTTTGACCTCTCAGCCTCCCCCTTTTCCCTCTCAGCCTCACCCTTTTCCCTCTCAGCCTCACCCTTTTCCCTCTCAGCCTCACCCTTTTCCCTCTTAGCCTCACCCTTTTCCCTCTCCCTCGTTAAAATTATTAACGTTGTTTAATATTTTAAAACAATTAGCAACAGGAGCTCTAGAGGTGGTGATCGAGGATGAGTCTGTTGACAATAATACCAGCTTGTGACACATGCCAGT
>JAJOZX010000796.1:882500-997500 GCA_023014485.1 Bathynomus jamesi
CTCTCATCTTTCTAAAATTTATGTTACATTCGTGCAACAACTTCCTTTTTACTGTTCATCCTGAGGAAAGTATTCATGATGCTCTACAACGAGAAACTCCGTCAAAGACAGAAGTTGTCACAAGTTATTTGAAGTTTCGTTATGAAATTCCAAATGAAAAGGGGAGGGAGGTGCCTCATTTTTCATTTGCTCGTTCTCCCTCCTCATCTTGTGCAGAACGCTCTTCTACACAAGCGTCGTTCTTTACATTAATTATACTCTGTGTTGTTTGCAGTTAAAATGTGTGTATTTAAATATTTATTTAAATATATTGTATAGTTCCCGTTCATTACGTTTAGCAAATTTTTTATCTGCTTTTATAATTTTAGCACTGATGATGACCAAAGCAGCTGTTGTTTTGATTTCAGTGCGACTTATTGATGCCTAAATTTTCCTACCTAGGCCCGTTCTCAAAATTTATTTCCCAAGTATCATTCTCTACCGCTAATAATAATAAAACAAATTTAAATAGAGTTAAAAAATTATTTAAAATAATTATGTTGAGTAAATTAATATTTTCATAATATTTAATTGTTAAACCTTATTATCGCTGATATTTGACATATGGTGTAGGATCCCAATAAACTTTTTGATTTTCATATAAAGGTGATTCTTTCGTGTATATATATATATATATATATATATATATATATATATATATATATATATATATATATATATACATACATTTGAAGGCTTAAACATAAATTCAAAGAAAGTAAATTAGGAAAACGTAAATAAAGATTTAAAGGAGGTAAATTGGGAATTGCTACTACACGAGAAGACTCCACAAGGAATACTATGTATAATAGAGACGGAAACCAAACCAATAATACTGAAACATATTCCAGAGAGACAGGAAAGAAAACGTAGCAAGCTCGAGTGGAAAATCAGGACTCTATTCAGGCAACGAAGACAAACCGTAAAACATCTCCACAGATGCAGAACTGATGCAAAGAGACAAATTAGAGAGGAAACTTGGCGAAATAGAAATGGACCTGAAGCAAACATTCATACATAAGACAAACGAGGAGGAAAACAAGGTAGCAGAAAACAAAAAAATAACCCAAAATACTTCTACACTTTTGCGAAAAGGAAAATGCAGTATAAGGAGAGTATTGGACCGTTGATGGACGGGGAGGCCGAATACACAAATGACCCGAAAGAAATAAGTGAACTGCTTAGGGAACAATTTAAATCTGTGTTTAGCACCCCTAAGTCCGAGATGGAAGTGGAAAACCCAGACGAGTTTTTCGCATTGATACAGATCAACCAAGAACAAATCCCGGCACAAACCTATTAATGGACTTCGAGTTCACGGAAAGAGATGTAATTACGGCCTTATCACAGATTCGAGACAATTCAGCGCCAGGGCCAGACACATGGAGTGCCACATTTCTGAAGAAATGCATAGAGAGTATTGCAAAACCGCTATACTTACTATAGAGGAAATCACTCGACACAGGACAAATTCCACTCCCCTCAAAGAACGCGAACATTGCCCGCCTATTTAAAGGTGGTAACAGAGTAATGCCCCCAAATTATCGGCCAGTAGCTCTCACCTCACACCTTATAAAGTGTTTTGAACGCATAATTAGAGGCAAAACTACCTACTACCTAAAAGAAAAAGACTTATACAACCAAAATCAACATGGCTTCATGGCGGGTAGATGATGCCTGTCACAGCTACTAGACCACCACGAGAAAATATTAGGAACATTGTGTCGAGGACAAAACATTGATGTAATATATACTGACTTTGCTAAAGCCTTCGATAAATGTGACCATGGAATCATAGCACACAAACTTAAGAATACAGGAATTACTGGAAAGCTAGGAAGGTGGATATTTAATTTCTTGACGCAAAGAACGCAAAGAGTAGTGGTAAACGGAGTTAAATCGGAAGTCTCGGAAGTCGTGAGCTCTGTCCCACAAGGGACAGTATTAGCTCCCTTGCTGTTCATAATAATGATTGCAGATACTGATGCAGATATTAAGGACAGTATTGTATCATGCTTCGCAGATGACACAAAGATATGTAAGGAAATATTGAACGAAGATGACATAAGAAAACTACAAAACGACATTGAAACATTATTCCAGTGGGTAGAAGACAACAATATGATGTTCAACGAAGAAAAATTCCAACTTCTAAGTTATGGTAATAACAAAGAGCTACAGAAAAAAGGGTACAAAACTCCGCAAGCCAAACAGATAACACCAAATCCACAAGTCAGGGATCTTGGAGTAATAATGTCGGATGCAGAATTCAGAGAGCATTATGAAATCAAAATCCCAACGGCTAGAAAAGTAATGGGAATCATCTGGAGGAGCTTCCGCAGCAGAAAAGCAAACATCATGCTCAAATTATGGAAGAGTCTAGTCCTACCAATAATTGAGTATTGCTCAGTACTCACAAGCCCACACAGAAAAAGAGATATTGCGAGCATTGAAGCTATACAAAGGACTTTTACGTCTAAGATAGAGGAAACGGAAGGTGAACACTACAGGTCTCGACTACAATCCCTGGAACTCTACTCTCTTGAAAGAAAGCGCGAGCGGTACACAATAATATGCATATGGAAAATACTTGAGGGCTCTGTCCCTAACCTCAGAAATGAAATAGAAACAAACTGGAATGAGAGAAGAGGCAGATTTTGTACGGTCCCAGCTGCGGAGGGACAAGGGGCCATGAAAATGAGGATGGAAAATACCCTAAAAAAACGGGGCCCAAAGCTTTTCAATGTCCTTCCAAAACGAGTGAGGAATCTCCAGCACACCGACCTCAATAACTTCAAGAAACAGCTGGACAGATTCTTGTGCAAAGTCCCTGACCAGCCATGCGTGGCTGGCTATCAGGGCAGGAGGAGATCAGAGAGAAATTCCCTCCTTCACCAAGTCCCGCAAATGAGGCGGGATGTTGCAGAGGGGTCGATCCTGATCCGTCGTTCAAACTCAACAAAAGCCATTATCGGATTTACCATGGATTTATTATACTATTATAATCGCGGCTTATAGCCTATAAGCTGTTGAAAACTGAATTATATATATTCATATATAGTATTTATTTTTTTTCATTGTTTGAATTTGTAGTGAACAACAACCCTTTTGAGAGAATAAATATATTTCGTTGTAATCACACACTTTACGCTTTGCGTTATTATTTTGTTTATATCAAATCTTTGAGCACCATATTAAAAATACATATAGATTAAATATTTTCGTGTGCTATAGGAAGTTATTCTGAACGTGTGATTTGTGCATATAATATTAAATATATATTTTACATAATCATTTGGTATTGTTTTACAGAAAGATTTAGGTTTATAGAATTGTAATATAAATTAATATTAAAATAAAAGAAACTATAAACTCTCTATATTGCTGTTGTATCAAGTGATGTTTATCACGGCCATTATAATAATAAGATATACTGACCTAAGTTAATTAGCGTTGAAGAAGTTTATCTGTTGCTCTCTCTTCTTCTCTAGGGTAAGTCTATGAAGTGTACTTTATTTGTATATATAACAATATTTTATCATACACGTATCTTTATTTTATAATTTATTTATCTATTGTCATAACAGTATAAAAGAATTTAGATTGTAATAACCAGAGTGAATAATTTGTAATGTATATATAACATCAAACGTAGTTAGGACAATTTAGGCCCTAAGCAAATGTTCATATTTCCTATAATTAAATATTGTGTTTTAAATAAATAAATAAATGTAAATATAAAATGTGGCTCGTTAATAGTGAAATGTTAATATTGATATTTTTATAGATTGCGTATTATTAATTCTAATGTTAAGTATTTTTATTTTATAGGTTTCGGTTCCTTCTTTCGGTTCCTTCTTTTGGTTCCTTCTTTCGATTTGATTTGTATTCAACATTTCGAGTTGATATTTCGGTTGAGTTATATTTAATTGCCACTTATATTTAAATTGCCACTTTGGTTGTGTACGGTTCCCATTTTGTCTTTCTGAGAATAAAAGAACAAAGCCAAGATTGTGATATGTGTAACTGTGTTGATTGCCACATAATATACAAATAAAATATTCTTTTTATTTCTGTATTTTACAGACCCCAAGAACCAAGATGAAACGTGTTCAGTTAAGTGGTGCACAAAAGCGAAAACTATCAAAAGAGAAACAAGAGAAGACTTTGGATTTAGAGTCCAAGACTGCAAAGCTGACTGATTTCTTCACACAAGTTCCACGACCACAACGTCAACATGATATACCGATTCTGAATCAAAACCAATCTCCGTCATCAGAAGTGGACACAAATACCACTTTGATCACTTCAAAATCAAAATATGATGACGTTGGAATCACCGAGGTGTCACAAGCAGGTTCATCTACCACATGTCTCACTACTGATCTCACTTTGCCTGTAAATTCTCTTGATACCTCTACTGCAAATGTTGATTCAAGTTGCTTTACAAGACATTCTGGGGTTGAAATAATTGCTGAAAATGAAAGTTTAGTGGACCATGGTGATGGTGGTGAAATGAATCAGTCTGCAGAAGATGAAGTAAATATAGCAAAAGATCCAGGGTTGTGGCTTGATTTCTCTGCTGATGATGTGGCTTATTGGATTGCTTGTGGACCCAGTGACTGTCAACACCACAATGGGCCATTTGACAAGTCTTACCGGCATTTCAGTAGTGGCAAACCAGCAAGATACTGTTCACAAAAACTTTTCGTTGGGACAAAAGCCAATGGTGAGAAATACAAGAGAGAGTGGTTATTGTATTCACCATCAACAGGATCAGTTTACTGTTATGTTTGTAAACTGTTTGCTCCTAAAAATGTCTCACATTTTGTTATAAGAGAAGGGTTCAGTGACTGGCGAAATACTATTGTAATTGATCATCATGAAAAAAGCACTACTCACCGAGACTCTATGCTAACATACTTAACTCGCAGACAAGGTGCGGGGTTGGGACAACAGTTGGAAAAACAAATTCAGGAAGAGTGTGATTACTGGGAACATGTCTTGAGGCGTGTCATAGCTGTTATTTGTACGTTAGCTGAACGTGGCTTGTCTTTTCGAGGAACAGAAGAAAGATTTGGATCATTGCAGAATGGGAATTTTTTAGGGCTGCTTGAGCTCATAAGCCGGTTTGATCCATTTTTAGCAGGTCACATTTTGAAATATGGAAATTCTGGCAAAGGAAATCCTTCTTACCTGTCCAAAACCACCTGTGAGGAACTCATTCAACTAATGGCTCAAAAGGTCCACGCACTCATTGTTGACGAAGTAAAATCTTCTGGTTATTTTAGTTTGTCAGTTGATTCAACACCAGATCTATCACATATCGATCAGTTAAGTGTTGTACTTAGGTACTTAAAAGATGGACAGCCTATTGAACGCTTTTTAACCTTTCTGAAAATGAAAAGCCATACTGGTGAGGAAATGGCAAATCAGGTGTTGCAGTACTTACGTGAAGTTTGTAAGCTAAACTTTTCAAAATGTAGGGGTCAATCTTACGACAACGCTGCCAACATGTCTGGGCGTTATAAGGGGATGCAGCAAAAAATTTTAGAAACAAACAAGTTTGCTATATATGTGCCCTGTGCAGCCCATTCACTAAATCTGGTAGGCCGAAGTGCTGTTGACTGCTGTCAAGAGGCGGTTAATTTCTTCTCTACAGTGCAGTTGCTCTATACCTTTTTTTTAGCCTCAACCAGCAGGTGGGAAATTCTTAAAGGTTGTATTGGAAATGAAAGTGTCTTAAAATCCCTCTCTGATACCAGATGGGAGGCACATGCTATGGCAACAGCAGCAATTTTGAAATCTTTCCTTAAAATTTTAGAAGCGTTAGAATGTATAGCTGAAGACCAGTCACAAAAGGGAGACACTAGAAGAGAAGCAAATAATATTGCAAATAAGATGCAAGAGCTAGAATTCGTTTTTATGTTGAATTTTTGGGATGAGATTTTGCAAAATTTTCATAGAGTAAGCAAAGTTCTACAGAATAAGGATGTGAACTTAAAAACATGTGCAGATCTGTATGGATCATTAGCTGACCAACTGTGCACTTCACGAGATGAATTTGAAAGATATGAAGCAGCTACAAAGGAAATGCTACCAGATGTTGATTACAAGGCAGCTCAAACTCGCAAACGTATCAGAAAGAAGGTACCCAATGACGGAGATGCACCAGAAGTATATCTGAATGCCAGAGATAAATTTCTTATCACCACCTTTTACACAATTGTTGACAAACTTGAAACTGAGATGAGAAGAAGAGGAGAGATATACAAAGAAATAGCAGAGAGATTTTCTTTTCTAAGTGATGTGCCACATAATGTCACCACTTCATCATCTACTGAAATTGAAAGGTATTCTCAGGGTTGTAAAAAGATGATTGATGCTTACCCAGAGGACTTGAACACTAATTTCTCTGCTGAGCTTCAGCAGTTTCACTCATATGTGTGCCATAAGTTCAGTGCAAAAAAAAATGTAAAAACAAGATTCAGTCATGCTGAACTTTATAAAATAATTGTAGAAGACAATATTGAGTGTGCCTTCCCAAATGTAGAAATTGCCTTTCGTATATTTTTAACATTAATGGTCACAAATTGCTCAGCTGAGCGTTCATTTTCTCAGTTGAAGTATATTAAAAATACCAACAGAACAACTATGCAACAAGGCAGGCTGGATGCCTTATCTCTACTAAGTATAGAAGCAGATGTGTTACGTAAGATTAGTTTTGAGGATCTGATCAAAGACTTTGCAATTAAAAAAAGTAGGAGAAAACTTTTAAAATATAAATGAAGTGGAAGTATACAAAAATAAACATTATTTTCCATCTTACAATAAGTTTTGTTTAATTTCAAAAAATAAAATTTTATTTTATGGTTTATTTTTGTTTATATTTTGAATTACATATATATGGGGCACCAAAATCTTTTAAGTGCTTAAGGCCTCTAAAGGTCTTAATCCGGCCCTGGGTGAAGATGTACAGAAATGATGATGTAAAGATATTTAATTGAGCAAAGTGTATATATTTCTTTACTTCACCATGCAATACCTGTGCCTGAATTAAAATAATTATGTTGAACATTCATTTATTAATTTTTAAAAATCTGCGGAGTGCATAAGCCGATATTGATAAAGACACGCCCACAGAGGTATCACTGTCCAATCAGGAAGCCCGTGAACTTGTGATTGGTGTACTCGTCACTCGTAATGGGTCAACGCTCCCAGATATAAAAATGGGGCCAATTTCAGCTCGAGTGCCTATTACCCAATATTTGTCTGTGAATAACCACGCATTGATAGTTGTAATGAAAAAAGACACTGAATTTACATTACCAGACCTATACGAAGTTGGCGATGATATGTAAGTCACATATGCAAAGTGAAATGAGTATATACACTAGGGTTATAACTTTTAGACTTTTTTCAAATAAAAGATCTCCTGTATCATAAATCGATGAACGTTTGCTTACAAACAATGAAAAAGACCCTAATTCCTCTCAGTTTTTAAAAAAGGTCACCCCAAATCAAAAGTTTGAATCACCATAACCATATATTTACGTTACTACTCATAAGTATATAAATATATTATTATTAGAGGGCGGACTTTTAGGTTTTAACCTAAAAAATATTTTCGAATTTTTCAGTACGCTAATATATCGTGAAATCGCCCGAAAAATCACTTCCGGTGCTCAAATTCGATGACTAATATCAATCCACCCATACAAAAAATTCTAGAACACACGACATTGTTCTTCATGCACTCGCAAATTGTATAAAAGCACGAAATGAAATCAACCGAATCACTTGTGTCCAGTATTGCGCAATAGTTACTCAACTGTTCAGTTCAACTCAACTTCAGGTAAGCTTTTATTATTTGTAATATATTCGCTTAATTAAAAAACGTAGCGAAATGTGGAATTCGCTTCTGCACTCTTGAACATTCCAGAACATTTTTTAAATTTATTAACCATAATAATTTGTTGAATTTTTCTTCCATTTTAACACGTAAACAAAAGCGTATCCAGAATGTTTTGTAGAGGGGAGTCAAACTCAAAAATATATAGAGCCCAAAATATTTGGTGATAAATATTTTCGTGAGACGTTCTATGGATGTTCTAAAAATTTTTCCAAAATTTTATCACCTAGAAAATAAATATTTGGTCATATTTTTTCACCTAAAAATCCGCCCTCTAATTATTATATTATTTCTATATATTATATTATATTATATATATATAATATATATATAACAAACAAACAAATCAACTTAATACCTTTTTATATCTGTTTCAGAAGCAATATAATGTCACACAAGAAAAGTGATACTACCATACAGAAGAACAAGGATATCTGGACCAATAATCTGGTGAGATTCCAGCAGTCACAGAAGAAGAGGAAGTGTGCCTTTAGAAGAATCTTCACTAGAAGAAAAATGCAGAATGCCACTCCAAATCCAAATCATTGGACGGTACCAGTTTCTTGGAACAGAAATCAAAGGAAGAAAGGAGCGAATAGTGGAAATTTCCAAAGAAGTTACAAAATTATGGAAGAATAAATTGAATTTTCCGCATGTGTCAGATCAAGTAATACGAGCAAAGCTTGACAATGTGATGAAGACTTATGATGAATGTGTCAGGAGGAGAAAATATGATGCCCTGAATGAACTTTTTGATATCACTAAAGTAAATGGCCAATTGTTATCCTCGGAAGACAAACGACTGTACCACCTTCAAGTGGAAAGCAAAGGAGAAGTGGGGTACTCTACAGGTCAAGTTGCAAGTGAAGAAACGATTCACCCTTCAAAGAGACGAAAATTGCCTGCTGAATCAGCATCAACATCTTACAATCATGTATCTGGTGGTAGTGGTACTGAATCTGAAGAGAGCGAGCATGAAGATGAAGATGAGAGTATTACTCCACCAACCAGAAGACATAACAAAAGTAAAGTTGTAACCAACTTGGTGACATCCACAGGAGTATCAACAAGTAAAGCCGCTAAAATATGCAAACAGTTGTCACTTGATGGTATTGACATTCCAACACCAAGTCAAGCAGCAATTTACAAGTCAGCATACAAAGAGGCTGCTAAATTGAAGGAGAAAATGATTGAAAATTTACAGATGGAAGAGTGGTCTTTACATCTTGATGGAAAGCGCATTGAGGAAAATGAGTATCAAGTAGTGGTACTTAAAAATGAAAGAACCGAAGTAAAATTGGATGCATTGCGTCTGAAAGATGGCAAGGCTGAAACTATTGCTGAAGGAATTGCAAAAGTTATTGATGAATACACCTTATGGAATGCAATAAAGATGATCGTTGCTGATACAACAAGTGTTAACACTGGGAAAAAGAGTGGAGTTGTTGTCAAATTGCAACGAATGTTCTCAGAGAAGGGTATCTGCAAACCACAATTTATCAGTTGTCAGCATCACATTCTGGACAGGATTCTCCGTTTGGTAATGGACGAAGATCTTGGTGCTAACACCAGTTCTCCAAACATCGAATATCCATTTGTATCCCAACTGGTGAAATTATGAGGAACTAAAGGCACAGTTTGTTAATGGAACAGAAGAGGTCCTCGAGAAATCAGGATGGAGAGATGATATTAAGTTTTTGTACCATCTAACACGGGTGTTTAGATTCTTTGAAGAAAAAGGGAATTTTCCTTTGATTAACTTTCAGAAAATTCCAAACACCAGCAATGCGAGGTGGCATTCAAGAGCCATTCTAGCTATCCTTGCATTTATTCTTATACCTACAACAAGGAAGACTTTGGAGAAGGTATGCAGATTCATTTCATACAACTGGGCAGAATATTGGTTTACTAATCAGATGTACAATGAAAATGACTTCAAGAACTTGTCAGAAATATTGAAACCTTACAAAAAAGCATTGAACTCATTGGAAAATCACTGGAAGCATGAGCCAGCCCCACTCAAGATACCAAGAAGTAATCAGTGTGCAGAACGTGCAATCAAAGTTATGCAGGAACTGTATGCTGCCTGCAGAAACAAAAACAAACTGCAACTTCGGTTTATTCTAAGGAATAAGCAGTAATATATGTACAAGTATTATAACGATTATGTTGTGAGTTCTTTTATTATATTACATGGAATATGCAAAAAAGTTACGTATGCAATAATCGATTTTTTGATTTCGGGGTGACCTTTTCTAAAACGATATTAAAATAAAAGTTCATTTCTTTGTTTTTAGGCAAAAGTTCATCGAATTAAAGTACAGGAATATTATGTTGTAAAAACGTTATAACCCTAATATACACACACACACACACACACACACACACATATATATATATATATATATATATATATATATATATATATATATATAAGATAGCATGATTTTAACCTGACGTCATACAGGGCTGTAATGTCTAGACTCATCTTCTCTACGTCTGATCGGGGGATTTGTTTTTTCTCAGGAGGTGGCCAATATTTGTAGAGCTGAACAGATTGAATAATGAACAGCAACACGCACGAAATGTAAGTAGAAAATTATATACCCGTATTTACACTAAAGCTTTTTTCTCTTCTCTCTCTCTCTCTCTCACTCTCTCTCTCTCTCTCTCTCTCTCTCTCTCTCTCTCTTCTCTCTCTCTCTCTCTATATATATATATATATATATTATATATATATTAATATATATATATACACATATATATATATATATATATATATATATATATATATATATTATTATATATATAATATATAAATATTTGCTCGTTCTCCCTCCTCATCTTGTGCGGAACACTCTTCTACAAAAGCGTCTTTCTCTACATATACGTATATATATATATATAAATATATATACTCTGTGTATATGTATATATACATATATATATATATATATATATACAATATATATATATATATATATATATATATATATATATATATACATATATATATATATATATATATATATATATATACGAGTATAGTGTCCGGGCAAATCATAAACAAATTACGGATGGCTGTAAATTACGTAAATTAGCTTCTAGAAAGCGAATGGAATGAACATTCATTTTTTTAAAGTTAAGATCTGTATTCATAGTTTCTCTTTTTTTAATAGAGATTATCACGATTTAACCTAACCCTTCGTCAAACGCATACAGGTGAACTAACCGTGCATTCAATTAACCTAACCGGGTATTCAGTTAAATTAACCATCATTTGATCGGGTGCCCTGGCTGTTTAAAATCACCCTTGATTTCTAATAATTTTAAGTAAAAACTAGGATCCGTCAGCCGGTTACAGCATACCAAAATATTTCTAAACACATAATAAAGTTTATAATCAGTGTTAATTATTTAACTGCTACTAAGTTTATGTTTATTAACATTCGAATATAAATATGAAGATGGCTGTAAATTATGTAAAATTAGTTTCTAGAAAGCGATTGAATATTCATTTTTTTTTAAAGTCAAGATCTGTATTCATATTTTCTCTTTTTTAATAGAAATTAAACTAGTATCCATGTAACATTTAATTATACCACTATATACATATATATTGTGCATATTTAATAACATTCAACATATTTAATATATGCGTCTGTTATTAAATTTTACAAATGATACTTACTAGATGTGGTTATTGATCAAAGTATTTTGAATAAACTCACTTATTTGATTGGCGTACGGGAGAACAATACGAAGTGGTTTAGTTTTCATTATTTTCATATATAATTATATATTGTATATTTTAGTTATTAAATATAAAATTCATGAGTTTTAAAATGCTTATTGCAATTGGTTACGAAAATTTTATAACCAAAGAAGTGATACAGCATATATATATATATATATATATATATATACAGGGCGTCCCAAAAAAATGTATACACACTTTAACAGCTGATAGCTCAATTGATGTTTCTTTCTTTCCAAGTTAAACCCATTAGAATTAATAATGGCAGTCAGACTAAGCTTTGAACAAAGGAAATTCATTCTAAAATGCAACTGGAAGTGTGAAAACGCAGTTGAAGTGCAAAGACAGTTTAGGAGGGAGTTTCAAACAGATCCACCAACGCGACTTACCATCACTCGAATTAGAGATAAGTTTGAAGCCGATGGAACTGTTCAGAATGTCCACAAGAAGCGTTCCGGAAGACCACGGACATCGACAAGCCCCACAAAGCAAGAAAGAGTACTGGAAACGTATCACCAAAGTCCAAGAAAATCTGTGCGGCAAGCGAGTCGTGAGGTAGGAATTTCAGAATCGTCTGTCCAACACATTTTGAAGCGCTGTCAATGGAAAAGTTACATTCCAAGATTAGTCCATGCTATTGATGAAGATGATCCGGACCGAAGAGTGGAGTATTGCGAGTGGTACTTGGCACGATGTGGATGTGGATTGGACGAAGGGGTTTCGTAGAATACCCTCCGCGTTCACCAGACCTCACACCACTAGACTTTTTTTATGGGGATACTTAAAAGACAAAGTCTACGCTATAAAACCTGCAACAGTCGCTGAATTGAGAGCAGCCATTGAACGAGAATGCACACAAATACCAAACGAAATGTTTCGTGATGTTTGCGATTCCATTGCTTCGCGTTATCAGCAGTGCCTGGACCAGAACGGACGTCAGTTTGAAAACAGGCGTTGACAAAACAATTAAATAATGTCTGTAGATTCTATTACATTTTGAAAATGAAATGTATTTTAATAAACACTACCTTTATAAGTATTTAAAGTGTGTATACATTTTTTTGGGACGCCCTGTATATATATATATATTATATATATATATATATATATCCATTATATACCTACAGTTTCTCATTAAGTACTAACTCAAGCCTATAACAATGGGCCACAGAAAAATTCGAACAAATTCAGTTACAAAAATCTACTGAATTCTACTGGTTATGTATTGTGGAAGTTATCTGAGAATTATAGATTATAGATATAAAGCCTGTGTTATGTGGGTAAAAGTTTTTTCTTATTAAGGTAGTTAGTTCTTTTAATTATAATCAGCTTTTGAGGTTTTCCAAGGTGACCATATTATCAATCCGCTGTATAAATGGTTTTAATATTAAACATAAAACTTCTAACACAATCGTAGATATGCTTTGTTAAAACATAGTATATACTGCAAAAAATGTTTTTGTCTGAAAATATATTTCATTATAAAATATCTGTAATTATAAACATTATTTCATGCTTATAAGTTATATTTAAAGGTAATTTAAACAGATATGTGAGCAAGAAAATAAAGCTATTATTGACTCCTAACGCTAAAATTTTCAGATGGTTATTGTCATTTAAAATATTAAAGGGGGGGGTGCTGATTACGAATCCATCGGGCCGGGATCGAGACCCGATGACGGTAAGAGACGCTCCGTAATCCAAGCTGATCATCCTTCCGCACAATAAAGAAAGTGTTTAGCAGATAAATGGGTACCCTTGGTGTATATAAGTTTGAACATTGATTATATCTGAAGCTGAAAAATAAATATTCATAATTCAGAACCCCGGAAAGTTTCTAAGAAAATATACATGAACTGACCTTAAAATAATTAAAAAATTTCTGTCTACAACCGAACCTTTTCTTATAAAGGACGCAGGCGGAACTGGAAAGTGTTATAGAATCTTTTCTTAATAGTTTTGAAGAAACTCAAATCGTGGACGAGGATTTGGGTTCGAGGGTGCCTGGTCGTCGGAGAAGTGACGTGAGTTTTTCGTTTTTCTTGTGTGTGTCGGGTAAGAATAAGTCGTGTATTTTCAACATTTCATTAAGTGATAAAGCTATGACGAATGTTTTATAAATTAATACATAATAGCGTTTATTGTACACAACACATTTTTACATTATTTTGCATTCAATGTTTCTCACACCCTGAGAAGAAATATCGCCCTGCGACGTCTGTTCTTTATACCCCTACGTGATGAAGAACAATCCGTACACCGTAGGAGCACCTAAAACACTGAAGGTGCCCGCCCTGCCCATCATCGATGAGTTCTCAACTAATCTGAACGAGAACTATTTCGGTCGTTCTTTCGTAGAGGTGCTCCCCCGTCGCGACTTATGCATGCCGATCTTACCCTTCGTTATGGACCACAAACTCATGTTTTCCCTGTGCGTGAAATGCGCAGAGGGGAACAATGGGCCTGTAATCACACAACCAACCAGCGTAAGATCAAAGGTTTATATACAAGCCCTGAGCTGTACCTAGCCCTTCGCCACGGTTACAGAATATTGAAGATATATGAGGTGTGGAGGTTTCAGAAGCTCTTCAACTTTTTCATGCCATATATAAACACTTTTTAGAAGGCTAAGATAGAAGCATCAGGGTACCCGCGAGGAGTTGAGATCGAAAATAAAAAATCGGCGTATATTTAGCTCTACCCTTATCGTGAAGGAATACAATTTGACCGTTCCCAAATTGTAAGGAACCCTGGCAAGCGCTTTAGTGCAAAGTTGTGTTTAAATAGTCTTTGGGGAAAATTTGCTCAGAATACAGGCGAGGGGAACGTCCATCAGCTCAAAGTTATAACGAGGTGTGGGATTATGCCAACGCTCCCGAAAAAGTGTTCATGGAGATCGTGAATGTGGGTAATACGTACATAATAAAGTACAGCAGGACCGAATTGGCTACAGATACATCACGTGTTACAAACATACCTGTAGCCAGCTTCACCACAGCGTTCGCTCACATTAAACTTTGGAGTATACTGCATTCTCTTGGGCAGTGGGTTCTGTACGCTGACAAAGATAGTATGATATTCACGGAAAGAGAAGCTGATTACATGCCACCTATTGGTGAATTCCTCGGAGAGTTAACTGATGAGATCAAGACTGAGTATGGAGATAGTGTCTACGCTGATTCTTTGGTCTCAACAGGGCCAAAAAATTATGGGGTGCGGGTGAGGGTGGGGGAGGCTATGAGATATATAGTGAAAGCTAAAGGCATCAAGCTTAACAAGGCGAACCGGTGGATAACCACCCCAACTGACTGTAGGGACTCACATTTTTCAGGCACAGAAACTGGGGGGCGTGAAGGCGCTTACGGGGACGAAAGTGTGCCGTAACACATATAGGAGACGCTACCAGATGCCTGGCACCTACGATACCGTACCCTTTGGTTGCCGTGGCCCTTGAATGCATTTCTATATACACTGCGCCCTCGATATATGCGAGGGATAGGTTCTGCTAAACCCTCGCATAATGCAAATTGGTATATATCGAACTTATAGTAAAATGAAAAAATAGGGATGCGTTCCACAACCAGTTTTGTTTACCCTCCCGGCACCCCCAACAATAAATATGCAACTTTTTATACCAAAAACATTCAACAAGGTAACAGTAATGCTATATTACATCCACTGTAGGGTGGATCACTAGGGTGGATCACTTTCAATTTTTTACTGAATAAAGATAAATCATCAAATGACCATATTTTCTGAATCCTCTCAGTGAAGGAAATCCTCTCAGATACTTACCAAGTTGATAGGACAAGTGGTTTAGAAGTTATACTCACCTTGAGATAGCATTAAAATTTAAAATACCGTATTTGTCCCCGTACCTCCATATGCTCTCTGCCATTGTCTGCTTTTTAGGATAAGATAAAACGAATAAGGAAAGATCAAATGTATTTTGTATTAAAACGGTTTACCGATATCAGTAAAGGCACTTACTCCGGTGCCCCTAACTAGGTTCAAAAACTGTATGAATCGTGGTTAGAACACACGTCATCTTAAGGCGTGCGCCATGTACTCTCTCTGCTAACTCCCTTTCCCTCTGCGCTACGTCATCTTAGTAAGTGACGACTTCTTGAAGTCACCGAGTTCTTTCCGGCTCTTTTCCACGAGCTGAAGAAGACCCTGCAGCTGTGACTCGTCTTTTGTGACAGTGTTCGCGTAATCTTCTATCAGTTTTATCCCTCTCTCTGCCACGTCGTTGGTAAATTTCAGATGCGAGATGACATTCTTCAGATCACAGTAGTTCTTATCTTGATCCCACTTATTCACGTGCCGCCTGATCACTGCCAGTGAAGCCTCTGCAATCTCGCGATCCACAGCCCTGTACTGCAGAAGACGCTGGTACAACACAAGGTCATTCAACGGGGCATCAGCTGCGACAGGAGCCGCCAGCCAGGCAGGTGCGTAGAGGAGTGCAGTAAATAGTACCACTCTCTGAAGTTTCTGTACCAGCTCGTCGTCGAACTCCAGCTGACCGCTGAACATCAGGAGCTGCGTGTAGTAGATGATCTGAAACGAATACGCACTGTGATGTATAAATACCGATACCACTCCATATAAGTTTGTTTAATGGTAAATTATTTATCTTATTTTTTTCTGGTAGGGACTTCAAATGGTTGTTGGCAGAAGGCAATACAATATTTAACTTCTAATTCAAAATACCAACCTTGGTCATCCACCTCGCATGATGGTAGGCTCCTGGGCGCATGAAGTGTGTGCCACGACGTGGCTGGGCCCCGAGTACCAGGAGTGGAATCTCCGCCACTTCTCGGTAGTCTTCTCTGACAAGACCAGAAGCGGTGCCGAGGAACTTGACTGCCTCATCTCGGAGCTCCATCAGCCACGTCACCTGCGCCAAATGCTCGATCTCCAGCTCGCGATAAGTCGAGAGGTCGAGCTTCTCCCACCTGAAAGGGGAGTATGAAAATATTGCATGAAAACGACTGAAGTTTCCCTTTTCGACTGCTATTAACATCATTAGTAGAAGGACGCTGATTTCTCAATTGCATTGGAGAAAACAAATGCGCCTTAGACTTGAAATTCACCTTCTCCTCAGATACTGGAACAAAGGTTCAGTTGGTGCTGTGGTTCTTCCAAACGCGGTGATGACCACTGCCCCCACGATGAGCTCCATAACGTGATGGCGACAGCCCAGCTGGAAGAGCGGTTTACCAAGCATGTTCTCCAGCCGGACCACCGCACCCTGCACCCTCCCCGTACTGGAGGAAGTTGTGTCGAAGCACAGCCCAATCACGTTGTTCTCGCATCCCGTCTTTGAGAGCACGAAAGGTCGCCTGGGCCTGGGACAGACCGGTGCCGTCAGCAACATTTGGAACGGCCAGCAACTTTCCTTCTGTGCATTGGGGAGCTCCGGAGATGAGAATCGCCTGACGGTGCTCCAATGATCCAAGAGAGTCCTGCCTGAAACGTATGTCATACATGCCAATCCATTATCGTCCACTGGAATATGTCAATCCACTTTCGTCACTGGAACATGTTAATTCACTGTCGTCCACGGTGAGGGCAAAACTGACCTTGATTACTTTACCGTCCCAATTGACGACAGCATGCCTCGGAGATACGAAGGATTTCTGCACAGCTGTCGACACTTCACAACGATGTGCCACTCTTCCACGGCGAGACGTGTCCTTCGAGATACTGAATTTGTCCAGGTCTGCGGGCGGATCTGCCGAACGTAGGACTGCCGCCACGACACTTGCCATCTATGTGCGAAATTGAAAGGAAATTGACAAGGAAGCGTATGGTTTTTATGTGACAAAATAATCACTAAATTTTCCGTCGTTACGTCTATTATATCTTTGTCAAGGAAAGATCATTACTGATATATACACACCTGATTATTGGACATCCGGAAGCGATCAGCCACTTCAATAACAGCCGGTGCATTGAGGATGCGGTGAGGAAGGCTGATTGATACATTTGATTCTCTCGGCTGTCGGTATGGTGGTTCTAGCTGTGATTCGGAGTTGCTCGATGATCTGCTTTCTATAGATTCATCGTCGCTCTCAGCTTCGGTTCCTAATTTCGTTTTTGAGGTGCCTGGCTCATCACGAGATTGTTGTCTTGAGAGTTGCCGTTTTCTCTTGACAACGAACACTTTATCATTCCCACTCATTGTTGCCTGGCGCAGGCCCCGTTGATCCTCATAAAATATAATATCTTCTTGTTTGTTGTTGTCTGAGAGCAGTCGACTTTTCTGTATCTCTTCAATAGCATCGGGAGCTCCGATGTCCCAGAGCTTGTTCAGATTTTCTGAAAACTTCTCCCTGCCTTTTCCCGCGTCACTGTCTATCATCTTGCTCTTCTGCAGCGAGCGCCACTCTTCCCACAGTAACTCCAGTTTTATTTCGCAGTTACGCCTCGTGATCGTCTTTATACGTGCCATGTTCCAAAATGCCAGAATATTGGCCACCGTGTCTTTTACGGCGGCCTTCCTGTCAGTAGTTTCCTGCTTGGCATAGAAGAAGTACTGGAGAACTTGATGGGTGGTTGGCAATTTGGCACCACCGATCGAGGAAGATGGCTGACCAATTAAGAAGACGTCCGTGGCTGACCTTAGAGAAGGTGGTGCTGTTGTTGCTGCTTTCTCTTTTCCAGAATAAGTAACCTTCAGAGTCTTCCCACTCCTGGTTGTTAACAGTTTATCCATTGTACTAAAGTCTAGACTTATCAAACAAGAATCAATTGACACAGTTGTTCTGTAAAAAGCAAACTGTGATTAGTAAAAATATTGGTCATAGACATAGCGTGTGTGTGTAATTGGGATTTTAGGATGCGCCAGCTACTGATGCTATGATTACGTCCATAACGGGGGACAAATACGGTATTTTAAATTTTAATGTTATTTCTAGGTGAGTGTAACTTCTAAACCACTTGTCCGATCAATTTTTGTAAGTATCTGAGAGGATTTCTTTCACTGAGAGGATTCAGAAAATATGGTCATTTGATGATTTATCTTTATTCAGTAAAAAATTGTCAATTTGGCCAAATTTCCAAAATTGAAATTTCCAAGGTCGATGCGCGACCCCTAAATATTGATCGATTTTGGTAGAAATGGTGTCAGTGTACTTCCACTGAACCAAATCATGGGAAAAACTTTGACCAGCTATAATTTTTAAAAAAAAGTGAAAAGTGATCCACCCTACTGTACAGGATAAATATTGAAGGACATAGTAAGCTGAAGGCCCAGTACTAGGCAGAGGACGTTTAGAAGCCATTTCTACAATAAACAGTAAGACAAAACTGGAAAAAGCACTAAAAAGTAGTGAAAAACACAACATAGTCTAGAGCACAACACACACGCTATAACAGTTTATGCGAGACTGTTGTTGTTTGGCTTGAACACGTCGGTGCGCTCAGCGGCTCAGCAATATTTCACACTAGGTGGCGCATAAATGCGAATTTTTTCCGCATACACTGAATTCTTGGAAGAAATAGGGTCTTCGCTTATGCTGAAGACGCATATATCGAGCACGCAGTGTGTATATATATATATATATATATATATATATATATATATATATATATATGTGTATATATAATATATATATATATTATATATATATATATATATATATATATATATATATATATATATTTACGATAGAAGTGTTCTTCAGGAATCTTATCCTCAATAAGAATATAAAGACAAGAGATACGACTCTCAACATTTATTGGCCAAACGTTTCGGTCCATTCAGGGACCATATTCACTAAAGATGCCCCCTGAGTAGACCGAAACGTTTGGTCAATAAATGTTTTGAGTCGTATCTCTTGTCTTTATATTCCTATTGAGGATAAGATTCCTGAAGAACACTTCTATCGTAAATATATATATATATATATATATGTGTGTCTACTTAATTGTTGACGATATGTTTACTTATTTATTACATATGTTTAAATATATGCCATGAATTAGAGACTATTTACTTGTAGACGATATGTTCATTTATTAAAAATAAATCATGTTTCAATTAACGTTTCATTTTCTTCTTTATGTGTGTGTTTATATGTGTGTGTATGTGTGTGTGTGTGTGTGTGTGTGTGTGTGTGTGTACAGCAAAAACCTAAGCACTGCCCACTGAATGACGCAACCCAATCAAAGGGGTCACGTGACTCCTGCTACTAGCTGGCCATATCTCAGCCCTGCATCCTCAGTTGACCTTAACAAACCGCGGAGCTCAGACGTGTATTTTGAAGAATTCTCACGTAGACGGAAAATAGCGAGGGCTACTTTTGATATTGCGTGCTCGACATTCATGAAGTGGTATTTGATAAAGTCTACAGATTTAGTCAACACTCAAAGAATCCATAGTTCTCCCTCCTTTGAGGCTTTGAAGGACCTATTGAGCCGAGCGAAGCGTGAGGAGCAGGAGGTCCAAATACTCTACGGGTATGCTGGCGAGAGCATTGCGGGCTTTGTTGGTTCAAACTATGTAATGGACTACGTTATAGGACTAAACTGCGTAAAGGCGCACATACCGCGAGTTGAAAGAAGCATCACGTGCAGAAGAGAAGGAGGGGTATGTTTAGTCAACCTTTTTGATGGTGTCACAAGCGCTATTATGTCATGTTACATCAAACCGAGTACGCATACTCTGCGTCTGAGAATATAAATCTTGTAATTATGGATAGCTTAAAATATTTTTAGCATTACGTTCATATATATCATGAAGAGGTTCGCAGTGAGGTTATAGCTAAAGGCTTGTGCGAGTAATAGAGCACCGGAGTGTTAATAAAATGTGCGTAGTTTGCGAAAATACAATGTTGAATACTCCTGAACGAAGCTGTATGTTGCGCATTCTGTGGAATGGGAGAGATAAAATACTAAAGCCGATATTACTTCATGTATCAGAAAGTTCTAACAATTGTCCGGTATAATGGGATAGAAGTGCTCATATGATTCTTTCATGTTAAAACAACCCCGTGCACGAATCACTAACGCTTGGTATGACGCGCCCGTGTGACTCATCCCACCACACCTCCCACCGAGGCAAACCACGCACCGGCTGCTCATAGTCACCTCAGAGCTTGACCCCACTGGACGTGCAATCTTCACAATAGAAAAACAATATACGATGGAGCTTCCGTTGAGTAGTATCATCAATGCCGTATACGACGTGTCCGTGACGAAGTCAGTGCTTGTGTTCAGGCGTAAAACCGGCGCTGTTAATTATATACTTGAAACGAGTTGTAGACAATCAAACTCTAGTAAACGGAACGTAATTTATTTAAGAGTTGAGGAAATGAACAGAATCTTTGTGACGGTTGAGAAGTGGGGTGAGGACCGTTACAAAATACCTACAGGTGTAGGCACAAAAATAGAGCAGATTAGTGATGCACCCTCATACGCTGTTATTTGTACGTTGTGTATAAAACGAGACCAGCCATGCATTCATATGCGGTTGATATGGAAGAACGCAGCTGAGAATAACACCCTTATCCACACGCGAAAACGTTTCAATCTCGACAGAATGTTTGAAGTCGTCGGTTTCCGCAAGCTAAAGCCTATATTAGACGCACGTGTTGCCGATATGCTTTATTTTGACACGGTTCTCGAATACGCATACACCGCTCTGCTCGACGTGTATTCAAAAGGTATAGACTCTACAAGATATCTTGAACTTTGGTACAAAGAACTTGAGTGGTACAGGGCTGAGCTCACCTATACTGTTCACCCTGAAGAGTTATTTAGACGAGTTATTTAGAAGATTTATTTAGAAGATTACTTCAATTGTCGATATGCGTTGTGAAGAGTTAACGGTTGGAAAGCTCAGATTGGAACGAATAAACCCTCGTTTGGAAAGGAGTGTTTATGAACTTGAATTTAATAATGATGTAGCAAACGAAGCACTCTTTGTGCGTGCTTTTGAATGGATTCTAACCGTGTTTAAAGAGAGTGATAACTTGCGGACCAATTGTAAATTTGGTACGAAAATAGTGTTCAACAATCTGAAAGCCCTTTACATCGAATATAGACACCCGCGTACTTTGAGTAGTGAAATAATGTTAAATCGTATTTATTGCATAGAACAAAGCAACGAGGATATAACTGTTGACTCGATCACATGCGAGTTTAGTATTTTAATTAAGCGCAGTAGAACATAAAGCGCATATATTTTGATGTGTATATATATGATGCATGTATTGGAATTCTTCTGCACTATTATTTTGAAGTTTATATATAAGTGTGCAGATGCGCGTACATATATTAAACGTGTATATAGATTTCTCCTGTACTATTATTATTTTTTATGTTTATAAATTCGTGTAAATGTGCGTATATATATTAAACGTGTATAGAGATTTCTACTGCGCTATTACACTGGTCAACACTCATTTTATTGCCAATCATATTAGAGTGATTTTGGGGTAACTTTGTGGTGCTGATTCCGAATATGACATAGGTTTTGCTAGATTGGCTCTAATTTATGAGATAATTGGTACCCCATTGAAACACGTAAAAATGCAAAAAATTTAATGTTCAGGCGGAGCCTACTTACAAATCGCATTGAAATTGCCTCAAATCATTCAAAAGTAAACACATGAAATACATAATGGCATTTTATTCTGTATAATAACAGATAAACACAATAAGCTGATTCGCATAATTACAATTAATGTATAGTAAATCTCTGTTTGTACGATTCTCTTTTATGTGGGTTATCAGGACAATCACGTTGGAGGTTCCAGCAATAGTCTGCCATCATGTGTCTGTCCCATCTGCCTTGATACCTTTCCTCCATCACCTTGATATCTTGATGAAACCTCTCCCCTTGTTCCTCGCTAAAATCACCAAGATTATCCGGAAATCTGTGTAAGTGGCTATGGAAAAAGTGTACCTTTATGCTCATATTAGTACCCAACTTTTCAAAGTTTGTGAGCTGTTTTGCACCAGTTCTTCATAATTGTCTGCTTTGGTGGTTACCCAAGAAGTTCTTGACAACTGAGACATAAACTGCACCAAGGCAGAAGCTTCAACACCATTCATAAATTTTGGTGAAATTAGAATCCTTGATAAGTGTACGGATTTGAGGGCCATCAAAGATTCCAGCTTTTAGTTTTTCCATACTTAGTCCAGGGAACGATCTACAAATGTATTTGAAGCACTCGCCATCTTTGTCCAAGGCCTTAACAAATTGTTTCATTAGTCCCAGCTTGATATGAAGTGGTGGGAGGATGATTTTTTCCCTGTCAACCAAAGGCTCGTTAATGATGTTCGCTGCACCTACAGTCATGTTTTCTCTTGAAGGCCATGTCACTTTTTTCCAATGATCTTGCCTTGCCCTACTATCCCATAAACAGATGAAACAAGGGTACTTCGTATATCCACTTTGCTGCCCAAGCAAGAAGTTTACCATCTTTAGATCAACACAAATAGGCATCTGGTGCTCATGATAGCAGAGTTTCTGCAGGACCATTTTGATATTTTCATATTCTTCTTTAAGTTTTGTTGAGTGAGCAATTGGAAGAGATGCATATCGGTTACCATTGTGCAATAAAACACATTTCAAGCTTCTACTGGAGCTGTCTATAAAAAGCCACCAATCTCCTGGTCGATATTCCAGTCCCATTTGAAGAACAAGTCCAGGGATGTTATTGCAGTATACAAGTTCTTCATCTTGGCTTAAGTAAGGAAGAAGTCCCGCCTCTCTTGTCCGATAACCTGTTATTTTAGCTTCTGGCTGTAGACAGTTCTTTTCTTTTAGTCTGGATGCTAAAAGTTCAGATGCTTGCTTTGACAGACTGAGGTCCCGTATCAGATCATTGAGTTCGTCTTGAGAGAACTGCTGAGGTGTTGAAATGCTTCCTTCATAGTCACTTCCACTACTACCACCTAAGTCCTGAATTTCTTGAAATTCTGACAACGGAAGGTCGGGCAGTGTGGTAAACACTGGTATGGGAACGTCTTCGCTGTGTGACACAGGTCGCCTTGCTGATTCCAAATTGGGATAATCCCACTTGAGTTTCTTGTATCGATTGAAACCTTTCACATTAACCACACAGCAATAAGAATCGTCGTGGTGGTTTTTCGGCTCTCGCCACACCATAGGCACACCGAAGTTTAAACTTTTCCTTTCTCGATTTTTCCACTGTCCTAAGCATTCTACACAGGTTTTGCAAACCTTATGGGGAGCCCATGACTTGTCTTGGTCTCCAAGCGCCACGCCAAAATACGCAAGATAAGCTTGCTTTACAAAGTCTGTGATGTTTTTTCTTTGTTTTTGCAGAGTGTATTCGCCGCAAATGTAGCAGAATACATTAGGATTGTTTAAGCAGCCTCTTCGTGAAGAACTCATATTTCTCTGAAAAAAGAAAACAATAAAATTATAAGTTCATTTCATATTGACTTATGTACACTAAGTGCATGTATACAAATACATTACACGGACGAGAAACACGAAAAACACAACAGACAACACGTACCGCTCCACTGCCAACTGTCAACTGACTACTGGTTGGGTGGCCGATGACTTATATACGGAGGGGGAATATTCTAGAATGATCGCGGAGTAAACACTAAGAATATTCGCGTGTCTCACCATCTAGAATGTTCCGGTAGTTTCCCATATGCACGCCTTATGGTTACGTTTCCTATTAATTGAGGGTATTCATTATCTCAAGAACTAGAGCCAAATCGGAAAAACTACTTTCATTTTGGAATTCAGCAACCCCAAAATACCCTAAATTCGTACGAATTTCCTTGGCAACGAAACAAAATTTTTTTTGTTGAGCTGTGTTATTATATATATATATATATATATATATATATTCTTCGCTTAAAGCATGTATTTTTGGTGTATATAGATTTCTTCTACTATTATTATTTTGATTGTATATTTATCTCCTATATATTTCGAATAAGTGTATGTTAAATAATTGAATCCTTGTTAAATAACTCGACGAAATAAATAGAATGACGTAGTTGTTTATTATTATTCAAAGTATATAATAATATTTGATTATTCTACGCCAAAATAAACGGCACTACAAAAGTTATTAATATATATACAGGGTGGGCCAAAAGTCTGGATCCATAGGAAAATATTTATTTTAATACATAAATTACAACAAATGGTAAATACTTAAAATGAATATCAACTTTAACTCGTAAATGCGTATCCGTGATACTGTACAGTGGTTCGTACTCCAGTATAAACAACAAATTATAACAAATGCTCAAATTGGCGGCCTCTGACATCGAGACACTTAGGGATGGAATTTATGATTTTTAATAATTCTTCGAATTGAAGTTCTCGAGATGCGTGTTTCATTTGATAATCTTCTTGTTGACTTTACTGGACTATTCGTTAAAGTTTCACATACCATTGCAGAGGTATTTTCATCAGTTGCAGTTTCTGGACGACCAGAACGCCGTCGATCATGTACATTTCCTGTTTCTTTGAAACGTTTAAACAACTTGCCAACAGTCGCATGTGTTACTGGATGCTTATCAGGATGATTTCTATTGAATTCGGTAGCAACTTCTCTGTGTTTAGCGCCCTGTCTTGCGTACATGAGCACAAGTTCTACCCGGTCTTCTGTTGTTAGATTCGAAGCCATTTCTGGGCTGAAATAAAAAAGTATTTTAGTATTTATACTGGAGTACGAACTACTGTACAGTATCACGGATACGCATTTACGAGTTAAAGTTGATATTCATTTTAAGTATTTACCATTTGTTGTAATTTATGTATTAAAATAAATATTTTCCTATGGATCCAGACTTTTGGCCCACCCTGTGTGTATATATATATATATATATATAATATATATATAATATATATATATATAAGGTTGTAACAAATTCTGCTCGATTAGAAAACGGACGATAGATAATAGAATAACCTCAAGATAATGTGAAGTAGTTTTAGAAATGTTGCAAAATACACGCGGCGACAGGTTCGCACATGTTTTATCACGATACAGAATGACTTAGGCCAGTGTAGGCTTAGGCTAGTGTAGGATTAGGCTAATGAATATTTTCTCTGGTGTTTTTCATACAGTTACAACGCCACCCCTACGATATTACAGTAATTGTAAGAATATGGAGCCCACGAAAGAGCATATTCGACATGTGATGCTGTATGAGTTCCATAAAGGATCTAACACGAGTGAATCCGCAAGAAACATTCAAAGAGTTTAGGGAAATGATGTTTTGAGCGAAAGGATGTGTTAAAGATGGTGTGAGAAGTTCAGAAAGGGAGACTTCAGTCTGAAAGATTATGAACGAACAGGACGACTAAATGAGTTAGACGAAGAGTTGCTGAAAGCAACAGTGGAGGAAAACCCAACGGTAACTGTAAGAGAAGTTGGCCTGCAAATCGGCGTTAGCCGTATGACCATTCATCGTCATTTGAAGCTGTTAGGAAAAGTAGTGAAGGTTGGAAAATGAGTTCCGCTTGATTTTTCACAAGCGAATCTTCAACATCGAATCGATATTTGCACATCACTGTATTCTCGGCAACTGCAGGCACCGTTTTCGAATCGGATCGTCACTGGGGATGAGAAATAGGTCCTCTATAAAAATATTAAGCGTCGACATTAGTGGCATAGCCGTGGAACAAAGCCTGAACCTCAGCCAAGGAATGGACCCTATCGATAGAAAATTTTGCTATGCTTTTGGTGGGATATGCAAGGAATTATTCATTTTGAGCTCTTGCCAGATAACCAAACAATCACAGCTGAAGTCTATTGCCAACAACTCCAACGATTGAAGATGGCATTACAAGAAAAACGTCCTGCATTAATTAATCGCAGAGGTGTTCCATTCCACCAGGATAAAGCGCGCCCTCACACTGCTCGAATCACCACGGCCCAATTGGACGTATTTGGTTGGGGAAAAATGCCTCATCCACCTTATTCTCCGGAGATCGCACCTTCAGACTACCATTTATTCAGAAGTCTGCAACACCACCTAGATGGACAAAAGTTGCAATCTAGGGAAGTTATCGAAAACGAAGTGATCGCTTTTTTTAATTCGAAACCAAGGGATTTCTTCGTACGTGGTATAAAATACTTTTCTACAGGTGGGAGGAGGTTATAGAAAAAGAAGAGAATTATATTGATGATTAATTTGTCATTACGTCCTTTAATTTTTGTTGTGAATAAACTAAAAATTCGAGCAAATTTGCCCCTATAAGTCCTTTAATTTTTGTTCTGAATGAACTAAAAAATCGAGCAGAATATAGGTTACAACCTTATATATATATATATATAATATATTTGCCTTCTAAACCGACTGGAGCTCTGAAGAACATTATACTGAGAACATCTCTTCATTATATATATACGAATTAAATAAATAGCGCAATCTTGCAACTATTCTTATACTGTAGATTGCCTCGGATAAATATATACAGGTATATATATATATATATATATATATATATATGCAAAGAACGACGCTTGTGTAGAAGAGCGTCCGCAGAAGATGAGAAGAAAGAACGAAAAAAATGAAAAATGAGGTACCTCCCAGGAATCGAACCCGGCATCATCATTTGCCGGTCGGACATTCTTGGTGTAGTGGTTAGCATGTCCGACCGGCAATTGGATGATCCCGGGTTCGATTCCTGGGAGGTACCTCATTTTTCATTTTGTTCGTTCTTTCTCCTCATCTTCTGCGGACGCTCTTCTACACAAGCTTCGTTCTTTACATTAATTATACTCTGTGTTGTTTGCAGTTAATACACACACACACACATATATATATATATATATATATATAAGTTATATATATATATATATATTATATATATATTATATCGCCTTCCAAACAAGCGAATTGGCTGATTAAGCCACCTCGGATAAATAAATATATATATATATATATATACACTCCTTCTGATCGGGCCTTCTTAGGCAGATTAAGCCAACTTGCTGATTAAGACTTCTAAACCAACTGGGGTTGCCAAAACCTTCGGTATGTGTCGAGATATGCCAGCGAAAATATCTTCTCTCCTCCTCTCTCCTCTCTCTCTCTCTTAGTCTACTTTCCTAGGTCAAGTTAGGGTACCCCTTTTGGGGAGAGGTCATATTCCCGGACCAGCCCCCTCTCCCCCTTCATGCAGCTTTGGAGCTAAACACCCTCTCAATTGCTTGCATACCCTACCCCCACGGGTGCCAACCCCTTCCCAATAGGTGCCAACCCCCATTCCACAAAGGTGCCAATCCTATCTCGTGTTTGCAACATTGTCAACATTGATTAACATTGTATTGCAATTGCACTCGGCCTTTTTTTTGCGGTCATACTACTGCACTAACCATTAAAGTTTCTTTACCAGAAAAAATAATCATGGTTAATGTAACCATGCCGTATGGGTGATTAACCACATGAATTGGTTTCTAAATTGTTTGGTATTTATAGTGGTTGTTTTAACCAATATTTTTCTTCTGTATCTGAAAAGCTAACTTCGAACAAGACAAACAGAAACTAAAAATAAAGGCAAGACCTGTCTATTTAGACGGAATCATCTCATTTAATTTCAACTGCCTCCTCGCTGAGATAAATAGACTGACATCCGAGGGCATCAACGAGGCCAATTTCGTTTTAAGGTATAATTCAATTACTTTATTTAATTTAATGGAGGACTTTTATTTAACTTCACTTTGAGAAAGAGAGCCTTTCCTTCTGCAAAGATTCGCGATCTTAATTAGGATTATGGGGAACCTACCATCAATTTTGTGGCGAGGGAAAAGACCAAGATTCCTACAGCGAGAGCCGAAGGGAATTAGATTATGTCCTCAGTTAGAGTAGAAGGGGAAGAGGAGAGACGAAGGGGAAACGATATGAGAGAGAGAGAGAGAAGAGAGAGAGAGAGAAGAGAGAGAAGAGAGGAGAGAGGAGAGAAATTTGTAAAACAACTTAGAAAATCGGGAAATGAGGAGTTTAAAAAGCACGATATATATATATATATATATATATTTAGGGTGTTTCTTATTGGGTAGTCAAAAATTGAAATGTTGAATTATTTTATCTGCGCCCCCTAAAATAGTTCCATTTAGCATAAAAACTAAAACTTGAAAGTTTGACACAAATTGGCTCATATTTAGGGGTCGCCCCCGGCTAATAAAAATGGTGACCATGGCATAATAGCTCCTGACATATGATTATGCTCATTATACACATAATTCCTTCCTTCTTTTTTTAGTTTGATTCGTTTTTATAAGTATAGGCCTTCTTATTTATCATTGATCCTTTTCTAACCTATCCTTGATGTTGTTATAATCCATCCTTTGGTCCTCAATCCTTCTTTATCCCAATCCTTTTTCTCCTATCCAAAATCCTTCCTGGCTCTTTTTTTATATACAATCAGCAATGAAGCATTGCTACAAAAAAAAACCATTAGTTTATTATATAGAGATAAATTCAAAATGCCAGTGCTATTTACATACTTTAATTACTTTAATTAGCATTATTTCCTTATACAACATTTATTTAATATACAATGATTATACAATATGGTGTATTTTAAGGTGCGACCTCATTGATGGTTATTTTTTGAGAAGAACAGTTTTTGATGGAACTGGGTGACTCTGGCGGTGTTTTGCAACAATTTGGAGCAGGAACTGGAGCTGCTCTTCCCCCACTGTCAATTTCTTATTCAGCTCTTGAACTAAAGCTACTGCACGTTCTGCCCGGTCATTTACAACAGATAGAGCTGCAACAATAGCTCTGGCCCTTAAATATTCACAGTTGGATGTCCAAGTGCTGGGTGCCTTGTTCAGAAATCCTTCTGGCAAATTCAGCTTAGTAAAGAATTCTCTAGTATTTCTTGTAACAAGTTGGTGTAGTCCTTCACCAGAGCAGAAGGTCGATTCAGGAATCCGAGGACGCTTGGGTGGTCTATCAGTGGACTCATCTTCTAATGCCTTTACCATGCGTTTCTTTACATCTGTAGTAATTCGCTCATCAAAGAAAGCAAGACCAACTGCTTCTTCAGACAGGTACCATAAGTGGTTAGAGAGCTTTTTTTTAGTTGCATCAGAAATCTTTTTGTTAGGATAATTAATCAATGACCTCATAAGGAGCCAGTCATTAAATGGGGTTTCAATAGGGAGTGAGGATGTTGTCCAAGCCTTCATATAGATGAGAACAGAAAAAAGGGAAAGATCTCGAATTCCTCGTTCTTCAGTCTTAGTCATCTTGAACTGGTTTCGAAAAAGCCACATCTTGATAGAATAGAGCGCTTTGGACATCCAGCGAGCTCGATGCATGGCACCTGGTGCACGAAACTTGATGCCTTTATTGGGGACACCTCCAAGAAAGATGATGGACAGATCCAAAAGTTCTTGATAGTCATCCCGTAGCATAGGTGCCTGGGATCTAGCAAACTGAATTAGTTCAGTTTTAGACTGGATAATTGCTTCTTTAGTAATCGTGTCTGTCTCACCTGTTTGGAACTGGCTTTGATCAACAGAAGTCCAATTGTCACGAAAACGCTTAAAGATCAATATCTCTGGACCAGTTGATGTAGATCCCAATGTTGCTTCAAATGCAGCTCCCAACAATAAATCTAAAACATGGTGTCTACAAGGCAAGTACAAAACATCATGTCCCAATTTTGCTTCGATGAGAGCACAGGCTCCACTATATTGACCCGTGTTTGAAGCTGTTGTATCGAAACAAATTGCTTTTACTCTCTCTGTAATTCCCCATTCATTCAGGCAGTTAAAGACGGCTTCAGCTTGTGCTTCTCCAGTTGAGTTTGGGATTTTGGGGACACCAAGCAGCTGTTCAACACCAGGTCCTGACACAAGTACTGGGAGACGATCAATGTGCTTGTGCGAGGTGAGGTCCTCCATCATCTTGCCATCCCAGTGGACTGTCATAGAACATTCTCCATGGAAATGCTCCTTAAGTTCTTTAGCATGACGAGCTCGGTTCTTATTTCGAAGGCGATGGATAGAATGTTGGTTTATGTTGTAATCTGAAGCGTCCAAACCAAAGCTTTTAGCTGCCTCTGCGAGGATAAATGTTGCCTTTCTAGAGGAAATTTGTGTACGATCCAGGGCAGCAGACATCTGAATAGTCATGATGTTTTTCATGCCTCGTTTTTTCTTAGATTTTGGTAAAGCACAAGCTCCTTTGGGCTCCTCCTCCTCATTCTCACTTTCATCAGTGTTGCTGGAAGATGTGGAAGAAGCCAGTACAACTTGACTAGTAGACGCCTCCATCAAAGATTCTGACTTTCTTTTTCTCTCTGCCTCAGCTTCCAACCGTTTGACTGCATTTTTTGTGCGGTGAAGATGTACAGTGTCCACACCACCGATTGAGCCAGGACGACCTTTTTGTCTTTGCAGTTGAAGGAACTCCCAGTCCTCACGATTCTTGATCAGCTTCTCAGCGTCTCCATGGGCGATGTCAAAGAGATCTTCCAATCGCTCTACAAAATCAGCCTCCTTGGTTTTATGGCTCTGGCTTGTTCTGGAAGCATGCTTCTTTAAGCAAGTCCATTCGTTAAAGAAATTCTCTAACTTCTTCATGGCACGAGGTTCCTGCTGAGTAGGAATATTGGCCTTATCCCAGATAACTATTGTGGCTCGAATAGATTGACGCAGAGCATCGCGGATTGTCATGTTTTTCTCTCTGTGGAGGTGCATAAAATAACCAAAAGCTTGCCTATATGGGGGCAGCTTTGAGCCTTTAATATCATCTACTGTAGATCCGAGCAAATAGAATGGTCTTCTTGTATTCATCTGCAAAATAAGAAAACAAAATATTAATGTAGTGTTATGGTTTTGTAGAGCAGGGCTAAATCACTGTTTTGACTTTTTTAAATTACAAAAAAAAAAAAATTTGGTAGACAAAGTTAATTTGGTCTATTTTATAAATCTAACGTATTTTTCTCAATTATTATTCCTATTATTTTTTAATCTAAGAAACAAGGAATAAATATTTTTGTAGTAGAAATTTATATTTTGCTATTTTATTGGAAATAGAAACAGTGGCGTCACTAGGGTTGGTGTCACCCAGTGCGGTAACTCATGGTGTCACCCCCCCCCCATGGACCTCCTCCCGTACCAGACCATACAGAATCCTTAGTAATGTTTTTTGTACTAATGTTACTCGTAAATCGTAATTCCCGTATATCACTGAATGTAATGGCAATAGTAGTGACATAAACAACTAGCAAAATTAAAATTACTCCTTTAAATTACAATATCATACGCACAGCCTAAATGTATTTACATTTACATAGTTTCATGTGGTTAAAGTGAAAATTCGGTAAGAAAACAATAGAATTCGAAGTAAAAACGTTTAAGAACTACATCAAAATTATGTTCATTTTAACGTTAAACTTTACCGTTACATGAGATACATTAATGGATTAGGTTTGCATAATCAATAACGGCCCAAATAATGTAGAAGTTGTAGACAAATGCATATGGAAATATACTCATAAATTTGAGGCTGCAACATCATAAAGACAGAGGCTGCAACAACTGAGCGGAAGCCTTTTTTTATTTTTCTCCTTCTTTTCCTTTAATTACTACTTCATTCTCAAAAAGTTATTGATATAGGTTCACAAATACTAATTACCACAATATTGTAGCTAAAACAACAGAAAATTTGACAAAATCAGCGACTATAAAAACACCAGCAGCAACGAAAACAACAGCGCGTGCTTGTAGAGCGTGCAGACGAAACCACGTGATTCGAAGCGTCATTGTAATTGGGTAATAATGACAGCTCTGACCGGAGCGCATTAGAAGGTTCAAAAAGTAAATTAGCATAGAGTTTTAGCCTTGTAGGTATATTGATACATGTAAGCTGGGCTTACGAAAAATGTTTTTGTTGTTATAACTAACTACAGGGATATTTTTATAAAAAATAATAAATTTCTGCTCAAACACTGCACAAAAACCCCCGCACCCCTCTAGTGACGCCACTGATAGAAACACAGATCATGAAACACATGTCAGGTAAAATTTCCATTGAACTAAATTAAATTCTTTGTGACAAATAGCAACATTGTTTAAAACTTCATAATATGTGTATAAGAGCATAAATTCTAATTTTTTCATTAAATTCATTAAATTTTTTTCAAACACTAATAACAAAATCAGTATAAATAATTGTGAAAAATATAAATAACATAGTTTATTATCTGATAATAGCAAAAAAGAAGTATAGTGATACACAGTTACACACCTTTTACTTATGACAGCAGAACACTGAATGATGACAAATAAACAATTGCAACATAATCTGGAGCATTCTTGATGAAACATGTTTAAACAGGTTGATCTTGTCTTATCAAGCAATATTTTCAGCTACAAACTTGACAATTATCTCTAATATATTCATTTAATTGAATTCATCATAAATATGATGATTAATTAATTAAAAACATATGTTTAGTATACTTGACAACTGCTAGTAATTTCAAATATTAATTGCATAAATAATAGCTATATTTTATGAACTTTAATAAGCGGGGGCGACCTCTAAAAATTGTTCAATCCAAAAAACATTTTATATGTGATGTTTTTTCAACGAATGGAACTGGTGAGGGGGCGCAACCTAAAACAATCAACACTTCGAAAATAAGAGACACCCTAATATATATAAACAAATTCTTTACATAAAATACTAAGGAAAGCAGATACATATTGTGTATAGAGAGGAGAGAGAGAATTTCCAGTTTGTCTGGAGTGGACATCATCAGGACTAAATAGTAAATAGCAATAAAAAGACAAATGTTTGTATAGTTGAAAGGTTAAAAAGAAAGACAAAGAAGATTCAAAAATATTATTCTGAATTCTTTGAAAAGTGAACAGGAGTATTCTTTTCTTAGAAATATTCTTTGACATGACTAAAAATGTTCACTGTGGCTGGATTTTCACCGCCAAAGTACCAGATTTAAAATACTTATGAGGGCGTTATATATATATATATATACACACACACACACACACACACACACGAGGGTAATTCAATAAGTATCCGCACTTTTTATTTTCACAATTTTATTTTCACATCTCATAGATTATAAACACATCACTTCTCAACATAGTCTCCCTGTTTCTCAATACACTTAGTCCAGCGATCTACAAGCTTCCTAAAGCCATCACAAACGAATGTTTTTGGCTGTGTGCGTAGCCAGTCATGCACCGCCTCCTTCAGGTCATCATCGCCTTGGAATCGCTGACCTCTCAAAGCGTCTTTTAGTAGTCAAAACGGGTAAAAATCGAAAGGTGCCAGGTCTGGACTGTAGGCTGGATGGTCGAGAACTTCAAATTTAATTTCTTGAAGGCATTTTCTAGTCTGTGCAGCGGTATGAGGGCGCGCATTATCGTGTAACAGAATAACACCTTCCGACAATCTCCCTCTCCGTTTGTGCGAATTGCTTTCTTTAACTCATTCCGAAGCATGTCAGGAAACGATGCACTTGTTACTGTAGTTCCACGCTCAGAAAATATTCAAGGATAGGGCCTCGTGTATCCCAAAACAGTGTTAGCACAACTTTACCTGCTGATGGCTGCGCTTTGAACTGCCTTGCAACGGGAGATGTTGGATGATTCCATTCATTTTAGTAGAATGGGCGCAAAATGGGAGAGTGCAATGCAATTGCAAATGCTGATCAATGTAGCAAATGAAATGTTGCGAGTTGTTATGCAACAAGGGGGGGGTGGGGATGTTGCAAGCTGTTCTGCAACAAGGGGAGGGGAATATTGCAAGGTTTTGTGCAACAAAGGGGGAGAGGGGATGTTGCAAGAGCAACAAGGGGTTATGCAACTTGGAGGCAGAGTTATCTCCCAAGAAAAAGAGAGAGAGGAGAAGGAGAGAAAGGAAGAGAGGTGTTCGCCTGGCAGGAGCCAAGCGCATATTATGACTACAGCCGAGCGGCCGTGGTCTAAATATGTTCCTACTCAGCCAGGTGGCTTAATGTTTGCGCTATTTATTTAATTAAAGCGTATACTCTGTCTTAATCCGCCAGTTGGCTTAGAAGGCTGAGATGCCAGTTTGCATTATTTATTTAATTAAAGCATATACTCTGGCTTAATCCGCCAGTTGGCTTAGAAGGCTGAGTTGCCAGTTTGCATTATTTATTTAAATAAACCATATATTCTGGCTTAATCCGCGAGTTGGCGTATCTGGCTGAGTTGCCAGTTTGCGCTGTTTATTTAATTAAAGCATATATTCAGGCTTAACGCGCCAGTTGACTGAGAAGGGGTAAATGGCTTGTTCAGGTGCACAGTATGAGTTGACAGATAGCGCTATCTATTTAATTAATGCATATATTCTGGTTTAGAAATCCGCTTTAGAAGCCAGCCAATTGATATAATTAAATACCGTGTACAACCAAAAGAATTAAATAAAATACCATTACATCATTCTGTTTATTTAGGCGAATAAATGGAAATATATAGGAAATAAATATACAGTGGAATATATATGATCAAAAATAATAATAGTGTAAGGACGATGAATATATAATAAATATATATTGGAATATATATATGATCAAAAATAATAATAGCATGAGAAACACGAACGGGAAATATATAATCAAAAATATACAAAAATTTGTAGTATCAATATATTAGTAGAGGAAAAATATGTGTATATAGAGTTATATTAAATAATTAAATCTATTGAAAATAATAATATACGAAACGTATAATCAAATGCATATTAGTACAGGAAATAAATATATATATATATATAATATATATATAACGTAAAGAACGACGCTTGTATAGAAGAACGTTCCGCACAAGATGAGGAGAAAGAACGAACAAATGAAAAATGAGGTAACCTCCCGGGAATCGAACCTCATTTTTCATTTGTTCGTTCTTTCTCCTCATCTTGTGCGGAACGTTCTTCTATGCAAGCGTCGTTCTTTATGTTAATTATACTGTGTGTTGTTTGCAGTTAAAATGTATATATGTGCGACATGCGGGAGGTGCCCCCTCAGGGCATTGGTTTCTGCTCGTATGTAGGAGAATTACGACTTCTGATTAAGCGAGGCCCATGGTGTAGTGGTTAGCATATCTGACCGGCAATCGGAAGATCCCGGGTTCGATTCCCGGGTGGTTACCTCATTTTTCATTTGTTCGTTCTTTCTCCTCATCTTGTGCGGAACGATCGTCTATACAAGCGTCGTTCTTTACGTTAATTATACTGTGTTGTTTGCAGTTAAAATGTATATATATACATACATATATATATACACATATATATACACACAATTAAATAAATAAATATACATCCATTATGTTTTACGGGGTATATTAAATAATTAAAAATAATAATATACGAAACGTATAATCAATTGCATATTAGTACAGGAAATATATATATATATATATATACAAACAATTAAATAATTAAATATACATCCTTTATGTTGTATGGTGAAAAACGCTAAACTCACACGTAATCGAGTCTACATTCACATCGTTATTACTTTGTACTGCGCGATAAAACCGTCCAAGCAACACGTCACCGTTTAAATTATACGGATGCCTATACTCGACATAAATGGCTTTCATATATTTAAATACTTTTTGTGCCCACTTTACTTTCGGTTGGCATGTTATTTTTAAACGCGGCTAGAATACAATCAAAAGCACGCACAAAGAGGTCATCGTTAACCACAACATCATTAATAGATACAAGTTTATAAACACGCCTTTCCAATCGAGGGTTTTTTCTTACCGTCCCGATCTTTTCAGTCGTGAACTCTTCTTCACACTGCATAGCGGCAATTGAAATAATCTTCCAAGTCGTAGCGAAAGCTATTCATTATATAGAGGTACAGCTTTTCAGGGTAAACAGTGTAGGCAAGCTCTGCTCTGTACCGCTCAAGTGTTTTGTACCAAAGTTCAGGATATTTCGAAGAATCTAAACCTTTTAAATATACATCCAGCTCTAGACCATTCTCGCCTTGTTCATTCCTACATTCGATAAAGCCGTCGAGCAGAGTGGTGTATGCGTATTCAAGAACCGTGTCAAAATAAATCATATCCGTAACACGAGCGTCTAATATAGGCTTCAGCTTGCGAAATCTGACGATTTCAAACATTCTGTCGAGAATGAATCGGTTTCGCGTAGGGACAAGAACGTTATTATCAGATGCATTCTTTCACATCAGTCGTATATCAATGCATGGCTGTTCGTTATTTATACACAACGAGCAAACAACGTCACATGAGGGGCGTCACTAATCTGCTCTCTTCTTGTACCTACACCTGCAGGTATTTTATAACGGTCCTCTCCCCACTTCTCAACTATCACGAAGACTCTATTCGTCTCCTCAACACTTACATAAATAACATTACGTTTACCAGTGTTTGCTTCCCTGCAAATCGTTTCAAGTACATAGTTAATGGTGCCAGTTTCACGCCTGAACACGCGCAATGAATTCGTCACGGAGACATCGAAACAGGCGTTGAGAATGCTTCTCAAAGGAAGTTCCATCGTATTTGAACGTCCACACGGTTCAAATTCTGAGATGACTATGAGCCACAGGTGGACGGATCGGCTCGACGGCAGGAGTGAGTCACGCTGGTGAAACTTTTACGGGTTTCTTCGAACTCGTGTGTTTCGTGAGGTACACGGGTGGGCGGCTCGCAGGGGGGAGCGAGTCACACCATAAACTGCTGAAGCGTGTACAGGCTTGTTCGAACACTTGTGCTCTTGGACAAACAAAATTTTCCTCTACATGAAACAATACCGGCTTTAATGTTTTATCACTCACCAGACGTTCATTTTCACAAACTAAACATCTTCACAATCCGGTGCACTATTTGAGAGAAACATATGCCCATACTTATCCTTTTTGTTTAACTAACGATAATCGTCTCTAAAGTCTGTTAAAAATTCACACAGCCCATTAGCTACAACCTCACTACAAACCCCGTCATCATATATATTAATATAGTGGTAAAAATACTTAAGATTCTCCATGATGACAAGATTTACATTATCAACCGTAGAGTACGAGTAGTCGGTATGGTGTAACATGACATAATATCACTTGCCATACCACTCATTAACATGACTCACTATCCATAACCGTTGCTTATCTTCTGAACGTGTTGCTTCTTCTAGTTCGCGGTATATGTGAGCCTTTATAAAGTTAGTTCTACAACATACTTCAATACATCGCTTGTACTACGAAATTCTTCAATGCCCTGGCCAGAATACCCGCAGAGTATTTGAACATTTTGTTCCTTCGCGCGGCTCAATATAGCCTTAAAAGTATCAAAGGAGGGGGGGAATAGGGAGTTTTTCAGTATCCACCACATGTTGGCACTTTGCCGAATACCACTTCATAAACGTTGAACACGAAATATTAAAGGTAGCCATTACTATTTTTTCTACGCGGGAGAATACACGTCTGACTTCAAGGGTTAGAGATATGCACAAGTAGTGGCAGGAGTCACGATGCCGATCTTACATTGGGCGTAGCATAGCTTTTTACTCTACACACACACACAAACGCACGCACGCAAAGGAGAAAATGAAACCTTAATTGAAACAAATATACGTGAGAAATAAACATATCAATACACATATATATAAATACAATCAAGCATTAAGGTAGCCAAAAGGAACGGCATTGTAGGTACCAGGCACATGGTAACGTTCCTATAGATGTTACGGCATACCTTCGTGCCCCTAAGTTCCTTCACAAACCCCAATTTCTGCGCCCGAAAATTGTGCGTCTCCACAGTCAGTTGGGGTAGCTAGTCACCCTCATCTTCCAAGCAAACTAGTTCCTTCAACGAGTCAAAGTTAACGGCTCGACCGTTCGCATGGTTAAACGTGATACCCTTAGCCTTCACGATATACTTCATATCATCCCCCACCCTCACCCGTACCCCATGTGTTTTTGGCCCTGTTGACACAAACGAGTCTGCGTATGCAGCATCACCATAGTCATCCTTGATCTCGTCAGTTAGCTCTCCGAGGAACCCCCCAATAGCGGCATGTATTCACCTTCCCTCGCTGTGAATATCACGCTATCTGTGTCAGCGTACAACACCCTCCCTCCAAGAGAGTGCAATAGGCCCCAAAGTTTGATGCGGGCATAGGCCGTTGTGAAACTGGCTACAGGTATGTTTGTAACCCATGAGGTATCTGTCGCCAGCTCGGTGATGTTGTACTTTATTATGTAAGTATTACCTATATTCACGATCTCCATAACCTCTTTATCGGGAGCGTTGGCATAATCCCAGACTTCACTATAACTTTGTGCCAAATGGACGTTCCCTTTGCCGGTATTCTGTGCAAACTTTCCCCAAAGACTGTTTAGACACAACTTTGCACTAAATCGCTTGCCAGGATTCTTAACAATTTGGGATCGGTCAAGCTCTATACCTAGCCCATTCTGCTAGAACGGACTGCGATGATAGTTACTCTGCGTACACTAAAACCAACTTTTTACACTCCATATTCAGCCAGTGTGAGGTGTATTTAAACCAGGTTAACATCTCGGCAAGAACGGGGTACTACCACCTACGAGCCTATCTGGAAAATGTCCTCAACTTTTCAAAAGATGCGAAGGACACCTTTTTAACCGCCGAGGGATATTACCATACTAAAGATGAAAATGGTATAAAGGATAAATTTAAAAATTCTAAAAAAAGATATACAAATGTTTTGGACGTCTTCATACAGATTTCACATTCCAGGAGAAACTGCTTATGAACGGGGTGGATATGAAGTTGAAGCTTACCCGCACGATTCCTGAGATCTGCATAAATCTGGAGTCTGACCAAGAAGAAGGCGCGAAACCCTTTGTGATACACATCATGCAAACGTATTTATGTATACGCCGTGTGAAGTTAGGTTCCCCGAAGCAAATAGAAATTGAGAAAGATTTGGTACATGCCACAGTAAAATATCCAATTAACAGGGTACAGATGAAGCTGAACACGATTCCCGCAGGGCTGGCATCGAAACAGCTAGAAATCATTGCTCTTGGAGTCCTACCTAAAAGGATTTTAATTGGAATGCAAGACCATGCCTCGACGAATGGAAATTATAAAATGAGTGCCTTAAAATTCGAGAATTTCGGCCTTAAAAATATTACTCTATACGTCAATGGCATCTCTCTGGGTGGGGTAATGGATATGGATTACTCAACAGATGCAGTGTTCCCGCTCTTCGCGAGAGCTTATAGTAGTTTGGCTCATAATACAGGTGCGTGTGATGAACTTGGTTTCGGCATAACACAGAAGAATTTTTTGAAGAATTCAACATCTACTCATTTGACATTACGCCAGACTTAACTGCTGGTGTAAATACGCATTTAAACCCCCAACAGACCGGTACCATCTCAGTGAGGCTGGAGTTTGCCAAACCTAAGACGCACCTATTAGTGTACTAGTATACCTCGAGTCCGAGTCGGAAGCCCTCGCGGGCTCAAAATTTATCTGCGTTTTTGCAAAGAGTGAAATATTAACTCTGCCAAGTACGAGAAAGTGGTACGGGGTTATCGTTAACACCGACATTGTGGGGGGTGAGGGGATTCATTGGTTTGCAATCTATTTTAAAACTAAGGAAAGAATGTACTATTTCGATTCACTCGGATTTTCACCGTGGAATGACTCGACAATCGTAAATTTATCGCACAGCTAGACGTGCCTGAGATTATTTGGAATCCATATCGCTTCCAAGGATATTATACTGAAACATGTGGATTGTATTGTATTTTGTTTCTCATGCATATGTCGCGTGGGAAGGGATTTATGAATTTTTAAAAATTATTCGATTTATGCGACACAAATATGAATGATAAATATGATGCAGACAGATAAAAAAAAGTTCCCATATGTTAGCACACCCTGTAATGTATAAAGGTATATTTTGTAAACCTATATATACATTTGTATCCATTTAGATTTATGTGACGGGCACTGAACCTTTTTGTACATGATTTCTGCTATTTAATAAATGAAAATATATTGTACTTTGTCCTTATCCTAAAAAAAACTTACTCCTCGATGACTTCGCACTCGCTTGACCGGATGTGAGCCAATACCATGACTTCTGGATCGCTAGGTTGGCTAGGCGGGGTGGTTACCACTTCATTTATCACCCTTTCGTCAAAAGTGGCTATAATATGGTCTAGCTCCGTTTCGGCCCTGTAATTTAAATAAATGTCGTGAAATTGGATGCAGTTAAATCGTCCACCATATATATATATATATATATATATATATATATATATATCCTAGCCTAACCTCGCCTACCCAATCTTATTGTTCACGATTCCAAAAACATACTATATAACCTAAAAACACTTACATTAGCTCCTCTGCAAACTCGCGCTCGTTTGACTGACTGTGATTCAATACTGCGACTTCTGTATCGCTGGGTTGGTTGTGCGGAGAAGAATCCATAGCATTTATTCCACTTTCATCAAAAGTGGCTATAATGCGATCAAGTTCCGCATCGGTCCTATAAGGTTAAGTAAAAATAAAGAGATACAATAAGAGAAAATACCACGTATTTAAAAAGCTGGTAATTCTTAAACGTTTTGGTAATTTAAAAAGCCTACTGCGGTGCTGAATTATCGAGAAAAATGAAGCTCCAACATATATATATATATATATATATATATATATATATATATATATATATATATATATATATGCCGAAATAATCACAATGGAAACAGATAATAATTGAAAACGTAATGGGATTAATTTTTACGTTGTAGAAAAATTCAGAACAAAAGGAAATTAGATTGTCAATTATAAACGAGAAACAATACAAACTAGTTTTCAATGCTAATAAATAAATGAGATTTGTTTGCGCTGAGAGAGACACTGTCTGCGGTTAGGTTAGGTTAGGTTAGTTCACGACCGGTTAGTCTACGCTCGGATAGGCTAAGTTAGGTTAGGTTAGGCTAAGTTAGGTTAGATTAACAATGATTGAAACGGAGAATATAAATGTGGCACGGCTAGTTCAGTTGCGGTAGGTTAAGTTAGGTTAGGCTAGGTTAGGTTAGGTTAGGTTATTATAAACGATAAAGTGTCCTGGGATTAATTTTTACGTTGTAGGAAAACAGTGAACATGAGGAATCTAGCTTGCCAATTATTAACGAGAAAATACATCTTTAAATTATCGAGAAAATTGAAGCTCCACCATATATATATATATATACAGTGCCCGCGAAAAGTATCCGATCACCCTTGAAATTTGTATTTTTTACATAAAAAACAATGTTTAAATGTATACTAACCTTATATTAGTATTTTGTCATCTGTCCTTTGGTTTGGATGACTTGTTCTAGACGTTTTGGCATGGATTTAATCAAGTTTCGACAAACTTCCGCTGATATTTCCTTGCACCATACCTTTTTGATGGCCTCTTGTAATTTTTCGACTGAGCCAGTGTCGTGGCATTCAACCTTATTTTTTATTATTAGCCACAGATTTTCTATCGGATTGAGATCTGGACTATTACCAGGCCAATCCAAAATATCAAATTTATTGTCAGTAATCCATTTTGTCACTATTTTGGCCCTGTGACATGGTGCACCATCATGCATGTATGTTTTTGTCCTTTGGATTGCCATTGCCATTGGAAGTTTATCCTGTAGCATTGCTAAATACCGTGCACCATTCATAGTTGTGTTCTTCGGAAGAAAATATAAGTTTCCACGCCCATAGTAACCGAAACAACCCCAAACCATCACACTTGGAGGGTGTTTCATTGTCTTTAGGGTGCATTTAGGGTCCATCCTATTTGAGCCAATAGGCCGGCGAACCTTTTTTGGACAACTTCTGAATGTCAAAAATGTCGACTCATCGCTAAATAAAACCTTCTTCCAGTCATCAACAGTCCAATGAATGTATTTTTACAAAATGCGACACGTTTTTTACGCATTTTTTCATTAATGAACGGTTCTTAGCAGCATGGCGAGATGGTAATCCGAGTTCTTTTTGGAGCCGCTCCTGGATAGTTCGTTCAGAAACACCAGATAACAAATTATTCATATTAAATTTTATTTCTTTCGCAGTTATTGTTGGGTTTTTCAATACTAAACGTTTCATAAGTTTGTCTGTTCGCGAATTTGTTTTTCTCGGTCTGCCAGATCGTTTTTTAGGGACTGGCGTGGTTAGGCCACATTGTTCTTAGCCCGTGAAACCCATAAATTAACGGTACTTTGGGATATGTTTAATTCCTTAGCTATCTGTCTCTGTGATTTCCCACATGCATGCAAAGCAACAATAGCACCTCGACAATCACTCTTAAGTTGTTTTTTAGCACACATTATATATAAATTTTATTTACACCACTTTCTGTAAAAAAAAAAAAAAATATCAAGAAATTTACACAAACAGTGAAATCTGACAAATTTGAGACACAGCCACCCGCAACGAAGGCTACCAGAACACTAATTTGAGAATGCGTTGGATAGCTCTCATATCAGCGAGCAACCTCAAAGTTACCAGATGTCGCTAGAACAAATAGAAAGTGAATTACGTGTCTCTGAATATCAAGGGAAAATATTGTATTTTCTTGAGTGATCGGATACTTTTCGCGGGCACTGTATATATATATATTATATATATATATATATATATATATATATATGAGGGGGCAGACAATACCTAAACATATTTTTCAAAAAGCGTTTATTGACATCTTTTATAAGTTAATTAACAATATGGTTAGGTTAGGCTATGCTAAGTTAGGGTAGGTTAAGTTAGGTCAGGTTAGGCTAGTTTACACCCGGTTAGTCTATGCAGGATAGGTTAGGTTAGGTTAGGTTAGGCTAAGTTAGGCTAGGTTAGGTTAGGTTAGGTTAGATTAACAATGATTGAAACGGAGAATATAAATGTGGCCCGGTTAGGTTCAGTTGCGCTAGGTTAGTTTAGGTTAGGTTAGGCTAGGTTAGGTTAGGTTAGGTTAGGTTATTATAAACGATAAAGTGTCCTGGGATTAATTTTTACGTTGTAGGAAAACACTGAACATGAGGATTCTACTGTAGATTGTCAATTATTAACGAAAAAATACATCTTTAAATTATCGAGAAAATTGAAGCTCCACCATATATATATATATATATATATATATATATATATATAATATATATAAACCGAAATAATCACGAAGCAAACAGACAATAATTACAAATATATTTCAAATCGCAATTATTGTGGCCTTTTATAAATTAACGCCGACTGAGATGTTATATATAGGCCGAGAATAAAGCACAAACTATTTTCAAAACGCATTTATTATGCCACTTATAAGTTAATTAACCCTGACTGAAACGCAGAATATAATCACTTACATTTCAATTGAATTACCTGTAGGATGAATTTTGGGCGGAGCATAATGCGTAGGCGTGCATATTGACTAATCCGAGGTTCTGGAACCGCTTCAGAGTGCTGTGATTGGTTGTCCGCATCAAATCTGGGCGGGCCATCTGTTCCGATGCGTCGGACCATTATCTGATACAAATTTTATTTTTCTATGATGGGCATAAAGCTCCTATCGTAGAACAAATAATGTTTTAAGATTTGGGAACCAAAACATCTGCCTGTTTGAAATGAATTTGTTGTCCCATGAAAGCAATGTTTATTTTCCGTCCAACTCAAATTTAAATTTGGATTTCTGCGAGAAATAAATTTAAAATACATGCCTTACCTTGGTTTTTTTTTTTCGGACATTCAATGTCGTGCTCTGTAAGGCTAAAAACAAATATATTTACTGTGGAAGACGTCTTAACCATTCCGGGCAAAATACTTATTTGCTTAAATGGTCACATGCTGAATAGAAATGACGTGTGTATTGTGTGTGTGTGTGTTGTACCAAACTGGCAGAAAATGTGGAAGATGTCTTAACCATTACGGGAAAACTGTTTATCTGCTTATACGGCCAAATGGTGATTAGAAAAAGATGCACGTATGGTTTCAGACTTGTTATTGAAGAAACGTTATTTGCACTGAAAGGCGACAGAAAGGGCCCCAACTCGAATCTTGTTTTGTAGTTTGATTAGCTTATCATGGGATGGTCTAAACATACCATAAATCGTCTGAATTATGTATGAAGGATTGAAAAACATCTGTTCTAAAATTGCCTTCCTGACCGTAGATTAAACTCGAAAGATACGACATAAAAACATGCCTTTTCCTGTACATTTCGAAGATTTCCAAAATTGAAATATATATATATATATATATATATATATATATATCATTAGTAGTGGTAATAATATTAATAATAATAATTTCACGCTTACTTAGAACCAAGGGATATGTTATTTGCGCTGAAAGGAACCCAATGCGAATCTTGTTTTGTATGATAAAATTGTTTGTTATGTGGTCAGCTCAATTTTAATTTGGAAAACTGTTAATTTACTTATTCCAATATATATATATATATATATATATATAGAGAGAGAGAGAGAGAGAGAGAGAGAGAGAGAGAGAGAGAGAGAGAACAATATAAGTATCACAGATTAACCCGAAAAGAGCCGACATAAATATGTGTGCGTGACGGGCGCCATTAGGGAATTATTTTCTTTTCTTTTTGGAATTGAAATTTTTCCCCGTATTTTAGAACCAGCAAGAATTTGTAATTATATATATATACAGGTCGTCCGATAAGTGAGTGGCGATTCGGGAACAATTTATAAATAAAAGATAAAGGATAATAAAAATTTTATTAGAAGGAATTTTATTATTAGTAAACTTACAATTAATTCGATAATTAATTGTCATAGGGATCAACTTGATCGCCATTTACACGAACAGCAAGCTGTATGCGTCTCCATGTCCTGTCTGACATTTTTCGTAAAAATTCTTTATCCTCATTGATGTCACTTAACACAACTTCTGCGATTTTTGTCAGATCAGATTCACTTTGATTTTCACCGCCATTAATCTGCATCTTGAGGATTCCCCAGAGGGTATTATCCGGGGTAGGCAAGTCCGGAGTCCGCGGAGGCCAAGGTACAGGACCATACTTTCCGATCCATCTGCCAGGAAAATTTCTGTCTAGGAACTCACGCGCAGCGAAAGCGGTGTGTCCTGGAGCACCATCTTGCTGAAAAATAGGGTTGCGAATATTCGTATTTCTTAAAGCGGGTAGAAATCTGTTCTCCAACATGTCGATATAACTTCCTGAAGTAATTCGACCAGTGCATACAAATTAGGCTGACCATATTTCCTTGAGACAAAAACGGGACATTGGGATGGCAAAAAAGGGACGGGGGTTATGTAATATTCTGTATTCATGAAAAAGTAAGTACATAAACCGGGACAAAATTGACATTTTTATTAAAACGACGGGACGGCCAGGAAATATAAAAAAAATGGTACTGTCCCGTTCAAAACGGTACGTATGGTCAGCCTAATACAAATGGACCAATTAAACAATGCGCTGATATTGCACACCATATCATGATTCGAGGGGGATACTGTTTTACTTGATCATAATAATGAGGATTTTCTTTCGACCAAAAAAACGAAAATTTGCTTTTGCCATCGCCATAAAGGGCACATTCATCACTGAAGAACGTACGATCTCTCTCGGCTTTACTTGGAAAAGCTTCAAGAATTTGTTGACAAGCATTAACTCTGACAATTTTATCTTGTGGCGATAAAAACTGAACGGAGGTTGGGCGGAAAGCTTTAAAATGCAAGTCTTTTTTCATCAAATCATGCAGTGTTGATTTCGGAACATTTAATGCAGATGCACGCCTACGAATACTTTTGGTTGGCGATTGTCGAATTGACACTTCAACATCATCTTCCAATCTTGCTCTTGCTTTGGGGCGACCACGGCGTTTTTTATCAATTATCATCCCAGTTGTGAATAATTTGTTTTCCCATTTTCTAATAATTTCGCCCTTTGGCGGCACATCATTAAATCTTTGTTCAAACCTTTCGTGTACTACCTTCGTGCAATGCTTGGTTTTTCCAGATTCATGCCACCATGTTGCTGCTAATATCTGTGCTTCATATGTGTAGGGACTTTGATCACAAATTTTATCAACACGTGCGTCTACCTCAGCCATTGCAACGCCAATAATTAGAAATAATAAAAATAAAACAATGAAAAACCAGAACAAACAGGAATAAACATGAATTACTGCAAAATTAAAAATTTGGATTTCCTGTGAAGCTAGCTTAATTGAAAAAAGCATAGACATTTATTAGATATCAAAGATATTAGTACACTATGCTAACTGACATAGAATCGCCACTCACTTATCGGACGACCTGTATATATATATATATGTGTGTGTGTGTGCGTGTGTGTGTGTGTGTGTGTGTGTGTGTGTGTGTGTGTGTCACGGCCGTCATTAGGGCATTATTTTCTTTTTTTAATTGAAATTTATCCCCGTACGAATTGTTCATTTATTTTTTATTTTTGAATTGAAGTGTTTTACGCCGGCCTTAGACGTACGGGGAGAACATTAGGGTACCCTGAGTAACGATCCCCGTCCGGGTGCGAACCCAACTCCTTTTAGCGTACATATACGTACACTGTGACACCTGGCTAGGGCCCCCAGCAACCGACGGGTAATGCCAGGGGCGCCCAGCAATCGGACGCACGGGACTCGTGCCAGCCAACACGCGACGCGTCAAATGATGTCCGGAGGCACTGGCTGACTAAGCCAACTGGCTGATTAGGGGCCCTATAAGAGAGCTGCGGGGTGGCTGAAGAACTCATATGCGCCTGGCGGTCGCCAAGCGAATAACCCTCCTCCTCTGGGTTCCTTCCTCCTCTCTCTCTCTCTCTCTCTCTCTCTCTGCCCCTTTGGGGGGTTCATCTTGGGGGATAACTCCGCCTCCAAGTTGCATACCCCTTGCAACCCCATTTTGGGGTTTACAACAGAGGGTTGGCACTCCCAATTAAGTGATTTTCGTTTTTCACAGCACCAGTAATAATCGTCTTCTCGACTTTTATCCTTCACCATTAAATAACCGCGTGCGTTAACTTTGTTATTGCCTTTTTGAGAAGGAACAATTTCACAAATTTCTTCCATGTCGTTCTAGGGGTGAAGTTACACTGATAATTTTTAGTTTACTCGCAGTTTTACCTTTGCTTCAGGGTAGTTTAACTTTTGCTTCCAGGTGGGAGCAGATCAATTCGCTCGCACCCTTGCTGAGTTCTCGCACTCATCTTAGTTCGTGATTTTTAACTATCGGGATTTCAGCCTGTAAGGATTACGACGTTCGGCATTTTGGCCTCTCGGGATTTTGGCCTGTCGGGATTACGGCCTTCGGGCTTATGGTTTTCTAGATTATGACTTTCGGGATTCTGTCAGGGTTCCTTCAGAATGTGTACTCGACCTTAAAATTAGGAAATAAGGCAAATAAAGCATGTATGGACATGTAATAATAGTGTATTACATTTGCACGCAATATATTTCTAGTGATTTATGATAACATGACATCAATGACATTGTTGAAGTACTCGAAGGTTGCATCTGCCTTTGAGGAAACATTCAAAAGATGAGTTTTAAGATTCACAGTATACTGTATGTGGTGGCTGGAAGCTTTTGTGATTTCTCATAAGCCTGAAGATGTCACTGCCTTTGGGTACAGAGAGGGATGTATCATGTGCACACCGGATTTCCAAATACATTCTTTGTTCCTTTGTTTTGCCATCTGCATCACTTTCCATGTATTCATCAACCTCCCTTATAGCGGTGAAAATTCCTCCCATACCCTTCAGAGCGACAAGGTCCTTGTTTCGCCGCTTGTTTACAGCAAGGTTGGCAATCTCTTTGGCCTGTAGTCCCTGCATTTGTAGTTCTTGCTGCTTGGTTTCCATGCAGTCATTATCCCTGCCACCCTTCCTGACTAGAGAATCATAGGCTCTAAAAGCCCCTGATTGCCTCTTCCCTATCAGATCCATGGACTTCGAATTCACCTGTGATGATGAAGCAGCAGCTAACTGTAAGGCACCTCTCCTCGACAGTTCATAATTTATAAAGCCAATGCTTCTTTCAGCATCTAGATCCTGTATAGGAGCATTATCCAGCTTGTCACTTGGCATCTTAGAGAGAGTGTGGTGCATCTTCATCATACTTCCCGAATCTGAAGATATCACCCTTCTGTTTCTGGAAACCATCAGCAAGCGCTGGAAGAAGCATGCGTAGTAATTTGATGACTTGTGGTTTGAAAAGGTGATAAATTTCAGATATAAAACTGCAGATACCTTCGTCATACTTTGCGTTGCTGAACCTTTCGGCGACACAAAATGAAAAGCCGGCTCTGTTACATTCAGTAGTTTCTCAGGGTCGACTGTGGTCAGATCCACTTACAGCTGTTGAAAATATTATAATAAAAGACGGTGTTGCTTTTATTATTATGAAAAAAAGTTAATTTGGGAGGTACTCAACTTCAAAGGGTATGTACAAGGAGGTTGTACTTACTTCATAACCAAATTTTTCATACTTCCGTAATGAAATATGATTACTACAACTTTTGAGGGGGACCCCGTATTATTCCAAAAATAACAACCCCCTCGTAGGGGTTCCATTAAAAAGTTTATGGAATGTGCCCTTTTATCGTATACAACGATTATTTTTTTGAATTTCACTCAGAGGAATTTAAATAATAAACTCTAAATCAAATGACAACTACTTCATGCTACCTCAGGATTTTACACACCCAGTTTTTGTTTTGTTTTGTTTTATTTTATTTTAACTTAGGTTAACCTAACCTAACTTAACCTAACCTAATTTGAACCCCCTAAAGCATCTACAACAAAGTAGTAGCTATTTTACCTGTAGGAGAAAAGTGATACAAAATATAGCACTGATGGGATTGAACTCAAAAGTTCTGAGTTCAATCCCATCATGAAACGGAGGTTTAAGTTTTGGTTGTTGGCTGAAAATACAATAGTTACCCCCTTTTTCTTTGATGTATTCAATCCGACGCGAATGCAACGAGTCTTTTGCTTATATTGAGGTTCTGAATATAGTAGGCTAGGTGTAGATGTAACTCCTAGATCCTGTCCCAAAGCTGGATCCTAACTGCTTTGCAGAAGTAGTATGACCGCAAAAAGTTAGAGTGCAATGCAATTGCAAATGTTGATAAATGTTGCAAAGGTGGGAGGGGGGATGTTGCAAGATGTTATGCAACAAAGGGGGAGGGGTTTGCAACAAGGGGAGGGGTTATCTCTCAAGCTGCAATGAAGGAGAACTCTCTTTGAGGGATAAAGTGGGACGGCCTCACCCCCCCCCCCAAAGGGGTATACCTAACCTAAGAGAGGGAGAGAAAGGAGGAGGGTCTTTCGAGGAGAAGGTGGGACGGCCTCACCCCACAAAGGGAAACACCTAACCTCTTTGGGGGAGAAGTTGGGACGGCCTCACACCCCCCCCCCCCCCGAAATGGGCATACCTAACTTGAGAGAGAGGAGAGAGAGAGGAAGACAGCATCCAGCTTCTGCGAGGGCAGAAGCTCCATGAGAGTTCACCCGAGCGCCCGCTGTCTTATATGGTCCTAATCAGCCAGTTGGTTGGCTTAGAAGGCATAAATGGCCTGTATATATTAATAACCTTCGAACGAATTAAAAGCGCACACAAACGCACATACACTCCCCGACTATACGCCCATAAAGCCCCTATTCACACACACATTATATATATATATACACACATATATATATATATATATATATATATATATATATATATATATATATATACTGTATATGCAGTAAAATCACAGAATAACACGTGATCTTATTAATAAGGAAACAACCACAGGGAAAAAAGGAAAAAGAAACACGAAATCCGAGCGTTTTCGTGATATATTCACATCTTCAGGGAAAAGAAAGAAATAGGATATTTCTTTCTTGTCCCTGAAGAAGTGAATATATCACGAAAGCGCTCGGATTTCGTGTTTCTTTTTCCTTTTTCCTTGTAGTTGTTTACTTATATATATATATATATATATATAAACAGATGTATGCAAAGCCCCAACAGCAAAATATATACGAGCACAACCACCACACAAAACACACCACTTCACCACCAATCGTCTAAGTATAGACTTTTAGGAGCTCATCCCATCAACAGAATAACACCTTCCGACAATCTCCCTCTCCGTTTTGTGCGAATTGCTTGCTTTAACTCATTCTGAAGCAAGTCAGAATACGATTCACTTGTTACTGTAGTTCCACGCTCTAGATAATGTTCAAGGATAGGGCCACGTGTATCCCAAAACAGTGTTAGCATAACTTTACCTGCTGACGGCTGCGCTTTGAACTTCCTTGCAACGGGAAGGTGTTATTCTGTTACACGACAATGCGCGCCCTCATACCGCTACACACACTAGCAAATGCCTTCAAGAACCTAAATTTGAAGTTCTCGACCATCCAGCCTACAGTCCAGACCTGGTACCTTCCGATTTTTACCTGTTTGGACCACTAAAAGACACTTTGAGAGGTCAGCGATTCCAAGGCGATGATGACCTGAAGGAGGCGATGCATGACTGGCTAGGCACACAGCCAAAAGCATTCTTTTGTGATGGCATTAGGAAGCTTGTGGATCACTGGACTAAGAGTATTGAGAAACAGGGAGACTATGTTGAGAAGTAATGTGTGTATAAGCTATCAGATGTGAAAATAAAAATGTGAAAATGAAAACTGCGGATACTTATTGAATTACCCTCGTAGAACCAATAATAATTTTATAACTTCCCTATATCGTAAGAAAACTTTCGCAGATCCAAGTGCACATTTTTTCAGTGATGTTCCTTTTCGCTTTAAAGTTAATTCTATTAAATCCCTAAGACCGTGAATTCAAGGTTTGCTCTGATTATATTATTTTTCTTTTCATACTGAGATGTGTGTTTTAATTGATTAATTTAACTCTAATTCTTATCCAAAGCACTTGATTATGAAGCATATTCGAAACTATTTAAACACTCATTTTAAACCCTAACTCCCCGTTCCTACAGTTCAAAGAGACAAACTATATGTATCGATGCCGTTTCTGACTGCCATGAGCCAAAGGTCGAAAAAGGCCCAAAACGCTTGCGCGCTCAGTTTTATCCACAAACTAGCAGAAGCCCATGGTAAAAATACCATTCAAACAATCAACAGGGGCAATTTTTTTTTAATAATATTTCCCGGAATAAGCATATACACAAACAAACATTATCCAACTTATAATTATAATTTTGTCGTAGGTTTCGATTATTTTTAAGCAACTTTTACCTAATAATTTTTTCTTTTTCGAGCCGTTTCTGTGTTTTTGGTGGGACAAACAGACAGACAGAAGATAGCATTAGTTTATTTTACAGGGTAGTCCAAACGTCCCAATCTATTTTGCTGAAATCATGATATTTCTATTTTATTTTCTACAGGCCATAGATGATGATGGATGTAGAAGAACGTGTGATGGTAGTAACACTATGTATCTAAGGAAAGAATTGCAAAGAAATTCGAGAAAAATTCGAAAAAAGATTTCACAAACCAGGACCTACAGACAAAGCAATTCGCGAGCTGGTCAATAAATTTAAAAGAACACGATCTGTTCATCATGAGGCAAGATTTAGACGTTCAGGTACCTCTCAAGAAAATGTCGAATTGGTAAGCGATGCCTTTGAAACAAATTCTAGAATGTCATCTTGCACAGCATCATGTAGATTGAGCATACCAAAAACGACTGTTCTAAGGATTTTAAAATCAACATATAACAAGAAAAGTTACCATACTCAAGTGCTACATGAGTAACACGAAAAGGATTATCTAAGACGAACCGCCATGTGTACAGAATTGATTGAAAAAATTCATACCGAAAACTTATTAAACCACATTCTCTTCAGCGATGAAGCGACATTCCACACATGCGGAAAGGGTAATCGACATAATTGCCGTATCTAGGATAGTGAAAAACCAACCGAGTTCTACGAATGAGAAACAGATTCTCCTAAAGTTAATGTCTGGTTGGGTATGACAAGAAGCTACGGTAACGGACCAATTTATCTTGACATGCTTCAGCAGTTTCTTGAATCCCACCTTCGTTCAGATGCCATTCTCAACACTGTTGTCTTTCAATAAGATGGAGCTCCATGTCACTATGTAAACATCGTTCTGGCGTACCTTGATGAACTCTTACCAAATCGCTGGATTGGACATGGTGGAAACAGGCCCTGGGCAGCAGGTTCTTCAGATTTTTTTTCGTTTTTCTTTCCTTTTTTTTGTTGTTTCACTCTATATCACGAAATGCTACATTATAGTGCTGCGGCTGCTGGGAACTACCTAGAAAACCCCGCTATATCTCAGTTCCTACCATGCAATCCGTCATTAGGATCATCAATAGAAGGATATTAGCTTACAACGCAATTTGCTATGGCAGTACGACGCGCGGCTGCTCCCCCTACCGAGACCTCAGCCAAGAGCTTGAGACTGATTCGGAACTGGGATTTAACTCCCCCTTCAATGGAGACTAGAGGGCAGGCTCCGAAGTGCGACCCCGCCTCCTCCATCCCCTAAAGGCTCGTACTCTCCTCGCCCTCCAGATGGAAACTGAACCTTCTCGACTCCTAACAACCATTAACTTCAGTGCGCCTAATGCCTTTAGATCGTGTATAGAGACGGCAAACATCAACCCGCGCATTTTAGTAAAGTCAACAATTCAAAAACTACTAGTGACCAAATGATGCATTTTTATGTGCTAAATTGAAATATGGCTTTAAAATCCAGATTTGACCACTCCTAGCTACTTATATTTGAAGTTGAAGTTTACGAAAAATCAGCAATTTTTGCAAGTATTTTTTTTATTGTATATAAGTACATTTTACATACAATACATACAACTAAAGACATTTTGATTGTATTTCAATATTAAAACTTAGAAATATAGATAGGTTTCTTGAACTTTGTCAAGGATGCAATATATAACTATATTTTACATGCATACAATTAAAGACATTTTGATTGTATTTCATTATTAAAACTTAAAAATATAGATATGTTTCTTGAACTTTGCTAAGGATGCCATGTCTGCCTTGCTCTTGTTCCTGGACATGAGCTCCCTACTGGCCACCTGGCCACTGATGTACGCCTCTCTCCTCTCTTGTGAGTAAACATGTTGTGCTGCTTCAGTTGTCATCCTTACATACCTCTCTACTGACTGTGTGTGTGTGTGAGGGCCATGCAAGAACTTCCATTGGTCTATCCAGAAGCTCCTTGATTGCAGCAGTGGTGAGGGAGCAAGTCAGAGGAGGGTTAGTCACGCCAGAGTTCCAGTCAATAAGCTCAGAGAGTTTGGTGGCATCTGGGTTGATGTCAGGAGTCTTCCTGGGTCTGACACTGCAGTCTCCTACCTGTGTGTCCTCATCTCCTTCACTTTTGATTTCCAGTAATTTAGGGTGTGTCAATTTCAGTAAAGTCAACAATTCAAAAACTACTAATGCTCAAATGATGTTATATAATGCTCAAATGATGTCATATTATCTAGCAAACTTAGAAATATCTTTAGTGTTGTTTAAAAATGCCATTTACCTACTTATATTTGACCAGGACGAAGGAGGACGAAGAATTCATACCAGTCTGGTATGAAGTCTTCGTCCTCCTCTCTCCTCCCTGCCTCCTCCACTCATGCATTCACAATCAAAACTCAAGCATATGTGACTATGTGAAACTTGTAAACCATACTGCATACCAAAAATAACCAAAGTTGACCACACATATCAATGGCACATTGATATACGATGTCATATTTAGGTTATATTTCATACACACACACAGTCAGTAGAGAGGTGTGTAAGGATGAAACAAGAGAGGAGGGAGGCGTACATCAGTGGCCAGGTGGCCAGTAGTGAGCTCATGTCCAGGAACAAGAGCAAGGTAGATATGGCATCCTTGGCAAAGTTCAAGAAACCTATCTATATTTCTGTTTTAATATTGAAATGCAATCAAAATGTCTTTAATTGTATGTATGTAAAATGTAGTTATATATGGCATCCTTGGCAAAGTTCAAGAAACCTATCCATATTTCTAAGTTTTAATATTGAAATACAATCAAAATGTCTTTAATTGTATGTAATGTACGTAAAATGTAGTTATATACAATAAAAAAATACTTGCAAAATTTTTTGATTTTTCGTAAATTTCAACTTCAAATATAAGTAGCTAGGAGTGTTCAAATCTGGATTTTAAAGCCATATTTCAATTTAGCACATAAAAATGCATAATTTGGTCACTAGTAGTTTTTTGAATTGTTGACTTTACTAAAATTGACACACCCTACCGCTGTAATCTGGGCATCATTCATGTCAACCGCACCATGACGCGCTACTACTAGGTCAGGCCGCCGCACACCAGCCAGGATAGATATGACAGACTCCTGCGCAACCGTGGCGCCAGCACCGCGGGGCGTTTCTGTCGCCACCCGAACCACACAGTCAAGCCGCGCGACACGGAGACAGTGAGAATCATGTCAGCACTGCAGGATATGGCCAAGTCCATCTCCCACAGGACACCCTACCTCACAAGGAGGAGGGATGCCCTGATCCTGAACACGTCATTCCCACGTGGAAAGCACTCCGGCCCTCACCTTGACGGCATCACTGTAAATGTTGCCGCCCATAAGTCGTGTGTCCATCGTGAAACCACGCATGTAAAGCACTTCTTGCCTGTTGGCGCTCCCCGCTCAGCCCTCGTCCGTCTACAGAACGGGCAAGTGCCAAACGGAGCGCGCCATTAATATCTGAAGATGTTCGCAGTTCCAGGCCACAGAGTCTAGCAGAAGCACACGCCGCGATAAGGCGACCCCTCGGTGGGTGCAAGGAAACACTCAGAGATATGACTCAGCTTCTTGATCCGTTTGATCTTCATAATCGAAATCTTATAGCGCAGACAAGGGAGACAAAGTCCCCCGTCATCCACAGCGCGTATAGGAAGGGAAGTGACATATTTCGGGAGATGTAACCACTGCTCTCACGCGACCCCAGACCATGCGATCCAGCGACACCAGGTTGGCCACTCGGACCTCGCTAAGAACCAGGTCATGGAGCAACACCGGAATCCACCTTACACCGCAAGGCCAGAGCTTCTGCTGCGAAGTGAGCGGGCCAGACGAAATCCGGTCAAGCCAATCACGCATTTGCTTGAGGGCCCTCGTCTTGGACCTGATCATCCCAATATCCACGCAAAAAGATAACGATAAAAGTCGCCACAACTCAGCGCAGGAATGGGCGCGCCACCTACAGAGAAACGAGCCTCGGTACCCCATACCCAGCGTTTCCCCTTCCCGTCCAGCAGGAAGGAGAAGGTGGCGGATTTACAAGTGGGGCGGAGGCCAGTCTTTTCCGCCTCCTGGGCGCAACAATCCAACAGGGACTGTAAGCCCACGGGAGCCAAACTAAGAAGGACCACGTCGTCCGCAAAGGGGAGGTGGCTCACACACTGACCACCTATTGGGACTCCCACTGCGTCGTTAAGCTGCCCAAGCGCCCACTCTAAAACTACGCTGAAGAAAAATGGGGACAACGGGTCCCACTGCCTCAAACCCCTTCGCACTGGCAGGCGCTCACCCATCAAATCCGTGGCAGCCCCATCACGTAGTTGACTAATGGCACTGGCATGCCGAGTTTTAGCAAAGTCCCCGGTATGCTCTGGTGAGAGACACTATCAAAGGCCTTTGCTAAGTAACAAACGCCCTGTGCAGTGGGTGGCTCAGACATTTGGCCTGAGCGATGAATGTTTGGAGAATCAAAAGATTCTCAGCATAGCCATCAACAAACACGAAACACCGCTGCCGACTGTTCAATAATTGAACGGCATCGATCTGGCGAGCCAAGATTTTATGGAATGTGAAAATTGGGTCTTAGTCACCTAGTTCTTCTGGGATGGCTTTCTTCGGTATAAGAACCGCCCGAGCTTCCCGAAAGCACTCAGGAAGGACTCTTTGCCGTAGCCTCTAATGTCCCCAGAGTCACCCCGTCAGGTACCAGGGCTCCTTCAATTATATTCAGGACAACCCATTGAACTTCTGCTGACGTCACCGGCGAAATAAGGTGCCACACGGGCTCCGTTCCGCAGGGCGACGCACGTCGCGAACTGAGGGGGCGCCAATTACCTCCCGCACGAAGGTGATCTTCGGCTCTGCCTCAACCGAATCGGGTTGCTAATAAGAGTCATTCAGCACCATGGACTCCGCTCTCTCTCTGTTCCGTGCCCATAGCCAATGAACTTTGCTCCATTATAACTTCCTACGCGCTCGACAAGAGTATGGCACCTCAACATGATTGTTGTTAGGACGACCGTTGCACGCCAACGACTGCCCCCTTAGAAGGACGCCGTCCGCGACAAGACAGTGAACAACCAGTCGACGGACGACGTGCCCCCGAAGCGGGCTGACCAGTGGCCAACCTGGCCAGCCTGTCCAAGACAGCACAGGCAAGGGGGAGCCATACCTGGCCATCTTGGTGGGTGAACCCATCTCAATCATGGAGTTCATCCACCCCGTCACTCCACCTCACTAGGCCACCATCAATTGCAAGCGCTAATCTGTCCAACCACTCGTCCGGATCCCTACCTTCGATTATCTTGCACCTTTCGTTTTCGGCGCCCAAACCGACATACCCCGCCACCTCGTCCGCCCCCCCCCCGGCTCTCCAATGGAGAGGCAGAGGGCTCCCCATCAAAAGAAGCCAATAAGGCCTCCGAGAAGGAGGACACCCTGATGTTCAAGGGCGTTGCTAGACGTCGCAACGCGGCAGGACGCGGCGACCGCTGCGCGGCCGCATCCCACCCGGGGGCCCAAGGTCCAACTGAACCTCAGGCAGAACCGGGGAAGGAATGGCTGGAACAACAGCCCGACGTGCCCCGGCCGGAGCAACGTCGCCAGAGGCCTTCTCCCTGCGTCACTCCACAAGAACCTAAAGTGATTCGGTCGGGGAATTGAGGGAGAAGAGCTTGGTTCATAAACAACTGATCGACTCTGTGTTCGAAGGTCAGTCGTGCCTCGGTATCGGCGAGAACTTCTTCTTCGGCAGGATCCCAGCGGTTTTTAATGGAAGCGAGTTGCACCCCAGTGAAGAATTCACTGTGGTGCCTTCCTCGTCTGTGCACCCTTAAACCCTTATTAGTAGTGGAAAGACGAGAACACTCCGGACATGGAAGACAGGAGCCGGACCAACATGGCCCAAACCCCCATCGTCCCTAGCCTCCACAGCCCCGTAAGACGCAACACGACGGGCACGTAGTCGCATGGTTGACGCTTTTAAAACACTACTGTCGAGAACAGTTCCCTTTTAGAGAAGACTGTAAAAGGGGGATGGCGACGTTAGTACTGTAGACGTTGTCTAACACTAGAGCAGAGTCAGACTCACACCACGAGAAGGAGCCGCCAAGAGAGTTAGACTTCAGGGCGTGGAACTTTATAAATCTGAGGTTTACAAAACAAGAGTTACAGACCTGCAGGATCTGCTAACCCGCATAATCGCGGCAGTCGCTAAAATAACCCCCAGATATGCTTGAGAATGTGTTCGGCAATGCGGTGGACAGATATGAGATGATGGTGCTCACGTCGAATCTTAGACCTAAGCTTGATAAATAAATATACATCTAAGTATGCGACTACATTTTTATCCTAAAATACTATTATTTCAACAACATAGATTGGTACTTTTGTACCACCCTGCATATATAGAAAAAAAATTCATATTTTTGTCTGATTTAAAAAAATTATAATTTTCCCATAGGTTTCGATTTATTTTAAAAACAACTTTTACTTAATAATTTTTCTCTTCAAAAAGCCGTTTCAGTATTTTAGGGTGGGACAGACAGACAGACAGACAGACAGTCAGCATTAGCCTATTATATATACACATGTTGACAGCTCCGTCCTCCAACTTAAGGTATGGGTCGATAAGCATCTTGGCATTATTAGTCGCATTTTTTTACCGTAAGTAGACCAGCTAAATCCTCGATCAATGAAAATTGCGAAAGTAACTACCATCTATTTAATAACAATTTCTCAGTTTTAACCACTTTGCAAAATTAAACACACGAAAATTATAGAGTCCTTTTATATATATATGTATATGTGTATATATATATATATATATATATATATATATATTATATATATATATATATATATTAGTGGTGGACCGGATATCCGCGTCATTTTTAACATCCGCATCCGCACTTCTGACTGCGGATGTTATGCGGATATTACCTCTAATAAATTATGCAAATTACAATTAAATTAGCTTATAAAGTAGCTTATAAGGCCCAGTCATGCACATTTCATGTAAAGTATTAATTATTAATGAACAAACAAATATATAAACCTCAAAATATAAATACCTGGTAACAGAAAATTGAATGAAACTTGTCTCATTGAAATTTCTGTGGCTGAAACTCTTGAGAAAGTTATTATTTTTATCATAATGAAAATATTAATATTAATTTTAATTCTTATGCATTGCCTGCCATAATAGTAATATCATGAAATTTGAAAAATTATGTTATATATTCATAATTCTATACAGGGTGTACATAAAGTCAGGATCTATTTTTGTGAAGCACTTGGAAATTATATGGAATTCAATCATAAAATGATAAAGTGGTAACATTTATTAAATAATTAAGAGTAGGATTCGACGTGACACCCATCAGTATCCCTGCACAACTCAAATCGTTCCGCAGCATTTCTAAACACATTCTGGAGCATTTGCGGGATTATGTTATCTGCAGCAGTTCGTATACGTGTACGTAAGTTTCAAGACTCGTAATCTTCGTCTGATAGACGTGCGATTTGATAAAGCCCCATGCAAAGAAATCTAAAGGGGTTAAATCTGGTGATCTCGCTGGCCGAGGTCTTTTGTTGCTTCCGCGTCCGATCCAGCGATTTGGAAAACGTCCATTTAGATAATCCTGAACAATTTTGGCATAGTGACAAGGAGCACCATCATGTTGATAGACGACGGTGATAAGATTGTTAATACCGTCGTCTATCAACATGATGGTGCTCCTTGTCACTATGCCAAAATTGTTCAGGATTATCTAAATGGACGTTTTCCAAATCGCTGGATCGGACGCGGAAGCAACAGACCTTGGCCAGCGAGATCACCAGATTTAACCCCTTTAGATTTCTTTGCATGGGGCTTTATCAAATCGCACGTCTATCAGACGAAGATTACGAGTCTTGAAAACTTACGAACACGTATACGAACTGCTGCAGATAACATAACCCCGCAAATGCTCCAGAATGTGTTTAGAAATGCTGCGTAACGATTTGAGCTGTGCAGGGATAATGATGGGCGTCACGTCGAATCCTATTCTTAATTATTTAATAAATATTAAACCTAATTCAGCGTGAGATTATGGTTGTCATTGTAATTTTTTTCTCACTAGTGTACTATTGAAAGTATTTTTTTATAACTAAGTAACCCCATCAGTTTTATATATTTTTTTTATTGCTTTTATCCACTTCTGATGGGAGTTTGTGATCTGAAACGTCTGATATTAAATCTTCATAATGTTGGCGTGGGCGTTGATAATCCTTTTTATCCATATACTGTATACATAATTACGTATGTATATTAAAGGTAATATATATACACACATATTTATAGTGTATATATATATATATATATATATATATATATAGAGTATAAATATGTGTGTGTATATATATATATATATATATAATATTATATACACACAGTATAAATATATATATATATATATATATATATATATGTTACATCCAAAGTGTGTAACCAGCCATTTCACGTAATGGCTGAAACTTTTAGTCATTTCGCGAAATGGCTGTTTCACTTGGTCATTTCGCGAAATGACTAAAATCTTAAGCCATTACGCGAAATGGCTGAAATTCCACTTTGGTCATTCTATAAAATGGCTAAAGTGACTTTTGTCATGAATTCATAGAAATAACAAACATCACAATAAAATTAGAAACCTTTATTTAACTAACTAAATCTGCTAAAACATACATACAGTAGTATAGTGGCAAAAAGGGAGAGTGCAGAAATGGTGCATAATATTACGTAATGTTGCAAGAGTGCGAACCCCAATCCCTTGTTGCGAACCCAATCCCTTGCCCCACCCCTTTTATTGCAAGAGTGCCACCCCCCCACCCCCTTATTGCAAAACCTATTTGGAGAAGAAGGTGGGAGTGCCTCACCCCCCAAAGGGGCATACCTAACCTAAGAGACCCCTTTGGGGAGAAGTGGACGCCTCACCCCCCAAAGGAGCAGAAAGAGACAGCAAGAGAGGAAGAGAGAAAGGAGGAGAGGACCCAGGGTTCCTTGCTCGGCTGATTGCCGAGCTCATACGACACCGTCGGTCACCCACCGCCCTCTTATAGGCCCCTAATCAGCCAGTTGGCTGCTGAGCTGCCAGATAACGCCATGTATTTAATTATTATTCAGCTATTTGGCTTCTGATTTGCCAGATTCATTATTTATTTTAAATAAGCATATGTGAATCAGCCAGCAGGCGCCACAGCCAGTCGGCTGCCGAGTTGTCAGATAACGCCATGTGTTTAATTATTATTATTCAGCCATTTGGCTGCCGAGTTGTCAGATAACGCCATGTGTTTAATTATTATTCAGCCATTTGGCTGCTGAGTTACCAGATAACGCCATGTATTTTATTTAAAGCATATATTACAGTTGGTTGAGGTGTCAGCCACGTTACTTATCTAATCGCTAAAATAGCAATTAATTAATTTTTCTGTTTTAGAAACAAATGATATAAACGTGTACAAGGAACAAATAAAACACCGTTGCTTCAATACGAAACAAATCGTGCGGTAATACAATAGACCAGTGGTCCCACCCCGTGAAATAATTATTATTATTATCATTATTACCACTACCATATATATATATATATATAAAACAACGGAAGGTGATATTATATTTGTGGCACATCTACCGAATAAATTATCGCAGTCCTTGAAGAAAATAAAACACCATTACATCATTCTGTTTATGAGTTAATGGATATACAACGTAGCACATATATATGACAATTAATAGACTTGAAATTATATAAACATTCAAAACGGGGCATTAAAGAGAACTCTTTAATTTAAAAGAAATACACTCGATCTGAATTCGATAAAACACCGCTGCTTCAGTACGAAACAAATCGTGCGAAACAAATCGTGCGGTAATACAATAGACCAGTGGTCCCACCCCGTGAAATAATAATTATTATTATTATCATTATTACCACTACCAATATATATATATATATATATAAATAAAACAGCGGAAGGTAATGTTATATTTGTGGCACAGCTACAGAATAAATTATCGCAGTGAAGCAACCTTTCTCCGCTTAACAAAAGAATGTTCCAGGTAAAGGGCTTCATTTCTACGCACAAACTTACAGTATATATAAGCAGGAGTTGCCAACTAAATATAAATTGTATTTATTCTATTTTTAAGTAAGTTTTAGGCCTATGGAGGACCACATCTTTATTAGCATTTGTCCGAAAAGTATTCTAAATTTATGGCAGGCTGTCACAGTACAAAAATCTGGAACCTTGTAAATATATTTCCTTTGAAAAGTATGACCTTACCGAAGAAATAAACTTTAAGACATGACTCGGTTTTATCCTTCACAAAATAGAGTTTTTTCCGAAAATTGATTTGCTTTGTTAACACTTATAGAAAATCCTTTTCCCAAATATAAGGGCTTCCCTATTGTGTAAAGTGGTCACAAGGCATTGTTCAATCACGGCAGCCCGCAGGCCCACATTTCGCAGAAAACAATGTTACATTCTCAGCGAAATAGGCAAAAGCCTTTCATAACAAAGGACGCGTCCAGATGTTTTAATCTAAAATAATAATTTGGTAAAATTCAGGAATACGTGAACGGGCAAGATTCATCAACGAGCGGTACCATACGACACTCCCAGATTTGCGGGAAGCAACGAATCACAGTAGGGAATACCTGTCTGACCCCGTTCCGAGCAAGCCTATAGCATTGCTCCTCCCAAAATTCACACCTACCTATCGTGGGGCCCCAATCAACGCTCGTGAAAAGGAGCGTTGCTCACGGATTGGCCGAAAAATGCAGGCCTAAGTACTAGTCCCGCACAAATCTAGAATCAGTCCAATAGGACAGCCAGATTACCACATGTGGGTTGGGCACATATGCCCCCTATAAAATGGGGAGTTTCGCCGTTTAGAGCCAGTTTCTCGTGCAATTTACAGCAACACACGCAAATCATGGCCGAACTCTACGCATCCCCTGAATTGTTTGCTGATGGTGACCACTACAGCCATGCTGCATTGTATCTTTTCAGTGTTACAGATCGGGGCGCTCTTCTCTCATCGCAGAATGTTATTGAGATTTGCAACGAAATGCAAGAACCTGCAGGCAATTCAATTGAAATGTAACTTATATGTATATATATATAAATATGTGGTCAAGCTTTAAGAATAGTTTCTCAACAAATTCCTACTGCAGTAGGAAGTTACCAAAAATGCGATTGTTGAATTTTTTTTAAATATTGCCAAATTCTTTCGTAGGTCTTAAATATTGTCTGGTTCTTTCTTAGATCGTCAAAACCCAACTTAAAAAATGATGTGTTCATAAAACTAAAACACCGTGATAATGCGAAGTGAAACAAAGTCCCAGTAGCGAAATACTGTATATACTCTATCATAACCTAACCTAACCTAACCTAAGCTGGCCTAACTCACCCTAACCTAGCCTAACATAACCTAACTTAGCCTAACCCAAACTAACAGGGCGTAAACAAACCTAGCCTAACCAAACCTAACCTATCCTAACCGGGTGTAAACTAACCTAACCTTGCCTAACTTAGCCAAACCTAACCGTGTGTAAACTAACCTAGCCTAACCTAACCTATCCTAACCGTGCGTAGACTAGCGTAACCTAGCGTTGAAATTTTTTTAAATATTGCCCGATTCTTTTGTAGGTTGTCAAAAACCAGTTTAAAAAGTGAAATACTCGTAAAATAATAAATTCTTAATATAGCGAGTTTATTTTTACACTCTTATGTAGAGATGCTTGTATGCTTTCAAGACCACATTTCTTTTAGTTTATATATATATATATATATATATATATATATATATATATCGTGGGTACTCTCCTTCGTCATTATATCTGTTTGTTTTTTAAAAATTATAGGATGCTCTGCAGGTAGAGCTTGTTTTTTAAAAAATTTCTCCAAACTTTTAAGATTTGCATGCGTTTGTAAAATATGCGTAACCTTTGTATATAACTCATATATATATATATATATATATATATATATATATATACAGGGCGTCCCAAAAAAATGTATACACACTTTAACAGCTGATAGCTCAATTGATGTTTCTTTCTTTCCAAGTTAAACCCATTAGAATTAATAATGGCAGTCAGATAAGCTTTGAACAAAGGAAATTCATTCTAAAATGCAACTGGAAGTGTGAAAACGCAGTTGAAGTGCAAAGACAGTTTAGGAGGGAGTTTCAAACAGATCCACCAACGCGACTTACCATCACTCGAATTAGAGATAAGTTTGAAGCCGATGGAACTGTTCAGAATGTCCACAAGAAGCGTTCCGGAAGACCACGGACATCGACAAGCCCCACAAAGCAAGAAAGAGTACTGGAAACGTATCACCAAAGTCCAAGAAAATCTGTGCGGCAAGCGAGTCGTGAGGTAGGAATTTCAGAATCGTCTGTCCAACGCATTTTGAAGCGCTGTCAATGGAAAAGTTACATTCCAAGATTAGTCCATGCTATTAATGAAGATGATCCGGACCGAAGAGTGGAGTATTGCGAGTGGTACTTGGCACGATGTGGATGTGGATTGGACGAAGGGGTTTCGTAGAATACCCTCCGCGTTCACCAGACCTCACACCACTAGACTTTTTTTATGGGGATACTTAAAAGACAAAGTCTACGCTATAAAACCTGCAACAGTCGCTGAATTGAGAGCAGCCATTGAACGAGAATGCACACAAATACCAAACGAAATGTTTCGTGATGTTTGCGATTCCATTGCTTCGCGTTATCAGCAGTGCCTGGACCAGAACGGACGTCAGTTTGAAAACAGGCGTTGACAAAACAATTAAATAATGTCTGTAGATTCTATTACATTTTGAAAATGAAATGTATTTTAATAAACACTGCCTTTATAAGTATTTAAAGTGTGTATACATTTTTTGGGACGCCCTGTATATATATATATATATATATATATATATATATATATATATATATATTGCAACATCTTGCTACATCTTGCAACATCGCGCTGCAGTAGGATTTTACCGAATTGCAATAAAAGTGCTTTGACAAAAGTGCTTAATCATGATCCCCATATATATATATATATATAGATATTATATATATATATATATATATATATATATACATTTCAACTGCAAACACGCAGTATAATTAACGTAAAGAACGACGCTTGTATAGGAGAATATTCCGCGCAAGATGAGAGAGAGAGAACGAAACAAATGAAAAAATGAGGTAACCACCCGGGAATCGAACCCGGGGTCTTCCGATTGCCGGTCAGATATGATAACCATTACACCATGGGCCTCACTCAAACAAATGCCGTAATTCTTCTACATACGCGCAGAAACCAATGCCCCAAGGGGGCACCTCCCGCATGCCGTACATTATATACATTTAAACTGCAAACACGCAGTATAATTAACGTAAAGAACGACGCTTGTATAGGAGAATATTCCGCGCAAGATGAGAGAGAGAGAACGAAACAAATGAAAAAATGAGGTAACCACCCTGGAATCGAACCCGGGGTCTTCCGATTGCCGGTCAGATATGATAACCATTACACCATGGGCCCACTCAAACAAATTACGTAATTCTTCTACATACGCGCAGAAATCAATGCCCCAAGGGGGCACCTCCCGCATGCCGTACATTATATACATTTAAACTGCAAACACCCCCCCTTGGGGCATTGGTTTCTGCGCGTATGTAGAAGAATTACGTCATTTGTTTGAGTGAGGCCCATGGTGTAATGGTTATCATATCTGACCGGCAATCGGAAGACCCCGGGTTCGATTCCCGGGTGGTTACCTCATTTTTCATTTGTTTCGTTCTCTCTCTCTCATCTTGCGCGGAATATTCTCCTATACCAGCGTCGTTCTTTACGTTAATTATACTGCGTGTTTGCAGTTTAAATGTATATAATGTATGGCATGCGGGAGGTGCCCCCTTGGGGCATTGGTTTCTGCGCGTATGTAGAAGAATTACGGCATTTGTTTGAGTGAGGCCCATGGTGTAATGGTTATCATATCTGACCGGCAATCGGAAGACCCCGGGTTCGATTCCCGGGTGGTTACCTCATTTTTCATTTGTTTCGTTCTCTCTCTCTCATCTTGCGCGGAATATTCTCCTATACAAGCGTCGTTCTTTACGTTAGATATATATATATATATATATGAAAATTATTTCACGAAAGTAACACGTGAAAAATATTTATGATGAATAAAACCACGAAGGAAAGGAAACACAAAAAGGTGCTCAAGCGCTTTCGTCTAATGACATCCTCAGGAACACTGAAGTACATAAAAGGTTACGGCCTATATATAGGTTACAGAAAGAAGAAAAATAAATAAATAAATAAATAACATACATACACACAAACATACATATATATATATATATATACATACATATCTACACACATACATATATATATATATATATATATATATTATATATATATATATATATATATATATATATGCAATAAACGGAGAAGTAAAAACAAAAATTAAAAATTAAAGATTAGAGGATTAACAAAGAGGCATACAGATTTGTAAGGAAAAATATCGATTTTTAGCACAAGATCAAATGAATTAAAAATACAAATTTATACTGGAAATCTACCCGGGTTTTAACACTTTCCCTTTTAGAGTCAAGATTCGATATATATATATATATAAATAAAATGAAGATTAAAAGTTAATAAAGTAGCGTACAAGTTTACCAAAGATTTAGCGTCCTACCCTTTTTATCTAAATTTGTTTTGAAGGAATTCAAAAGAACAGGATCGAGTTGAAAAAGACCTTTGCTTATGTTGAAGTTATTTGAAAGTTGGATAATGGCAGACTCAAGAATATTTCTATTGACAATGTTGCTAGAATGAAATAAAACTGAAGCATTATTCCAATCAATACAGTGGGATAACTCTGACAAATGGACAAAAAGAGCACTGGACAACTGTTCTGTTCTAACGGAATATTGATGCTGTTTTATACGTGTGTGCAAATCCTTTCCCGTCTAACCTATGTAAAAGGAATCACATTGTTTACACCCAATTTTATAGATAATGCCTGAATTATTGGTAGGGCTATTTTTTACTATGATATTTTTCACAATATTGTTATATGAAAATACTACATTAATATCCAAAAGTTTAAGTACATTAGCAATGCCTAAAAAGCTCGGGAAAAATGGAAGTACTAAAATATTTTTTGACAAAGTACGAGTGTTATTATTGACACGATAGAAAGTTCGTTTTGTCTTGTTGAGACAAGATTCCATAAATGCAGATGGATAACACAGATCACTTCCAATGCCGTTGATTTTTTCCAATTCGGCATCGATGTATTCCAGACTAGCGATCCTAAGGGCGCGGAGAAACATTGAAGAAAAAATGGCCTTCTTAGTGGGGGTGTCATGTCCCGAGTAAAAGTGTACGAAGGACAAATTGTTTGTTTTTTTCCGATAGATACTAAACTTAAAACCTGGGCTTTCCCTATGTACACGCACATCGAAAAACGGGATTGAATTGTCTTGTTCCACTTCTAAAGTAAACTTAATGGAGGGGACTTGATCATTTAACTGAAGGAGGAAGTTATCCAGGTCACGATTCATTGGCCAGATACACAAAATATCGTCGACGTACCGCAAACAAGGGATGCCAACCCCCAGGATCCTCGGAATTTAATTAATTTCGAAAAACTCCATATAAATATTGGAGAGGAGGGGCGACAAGGGGTTGCCCATGGCCATCCCAAAAACTTGTTGATAATACTCGTTATTGAAAGTGAATTTACAGTCTTTGATGCAAAGCTTAATAAGTTCCAAAACAATGTGTGAAGGTAGTGGCAGGTCATACTTATGTAATTCTTGGGAGAGAAAGTCCAGCATATCATCAATCGGCACTTTTGTAAACAATGAACCAACGTCAAAACTGATCAATCTATCGTTAGTTTCAGTACGTGCATTATTCAATTTTTCAGTAAGATCCATGGAATTTTTTACATGTGAATCAGAGATAGTTCCGAGAATGGGGGACAAGACTTTGACAAGCCATTTGGAGAGTTTATAAGTAATAGAGCCCACCGAGCTAATAATAGGGCGCATAGGGTTGCCAGGTTTGTGGGTTTTAATAAGACCGTAAAGGTAGGGCAGAGAAGGTGAAGTAGACATGAAAAGCGGAATTAAGTCCTTATGATCTTTGAGAATGCGTTTCAAGCCACTATTAAATGATTTGAAGACGTCATCCTGCGGGTTCTTCCTAAGTTTGCTGTATGTGGCGGGGTCCTGGAGAAGCTCGTTCATCTTTCCGATGTAGTCCACTTTGTCCATAATAACTATCGTGTCAATAATAACACTCGTACTTTGTCAAAAAATATTTTAGTACTTCCATTTTTCCCGAGCTTTTTAGGCATTGCTAATATACTTAAACTTTTGGATATTAATGTAGTATTTTCATATAACAATATTGTGAAAAATATCATAGTAAAAAATAGCCCTACCAATAATTCAGGCATTATCTATAAAATTGGGTGTAAACAATGTGATTCCTTTTACATAGGTCAGACGGGAAAGGATTTGCACACACGTATAAAACAGCATCAATATTCCGTTAGAACAGGACAGTTGTCCAGTGCTCTTTTTCCATTTGTCAGAGTTATCCCACTGTATTGATTGGAATAATGCTTCAGTTTTATTTCATTCTAGCAACATTGTCAATAGAAATATTCTTGAGTCTACCATTATCCAACTTTCAAATAACTTCAACATAAGCAAAGGTCTTTTTCAACTCGATCCTGTTGTTTTGAATTCCTTCAAAACAAATTTAGATAAAAAGGGTAGGACGCTAAATCTTTGGTAAACTTGTACGCTACTTTATTAACTTTTAATCTTCATTTTATTTATATATATATCGAATCTTGACTCTAAAAGGGAAAGTGATAAAACCCGGGTAGATTTCCAGTATAAATTTGTATTTTTAATTCATTTGATCTTGTGCTAAAAATTGATATTTTTCCTTACAAATCTGTATGCCTCTGTTAATCTGTTAATCCTCTAATCTTTAATTTTTAATTTTTATTTTTACTTCTCCGTTTATTGCATATTTTATATATATATATATATATATATATATATATGTATGTGTGTAGATATGTATGTATATATATATATATATGTATGTTTGTGTGTATGTATGTTATTTATTTATTTATTTTTCTTTTCTCTTTCTGTAACCTATATATAGGCCGTAACCTTTTATGTACTTCAGTTTTCCTGAGGATGTCATTAGACGAAAGCGCTTGAGCACCTTTCCTTCGTGGTTTTATTCATCATATATATATATTATATATAATATATATATATATGGTAGCCAACACTTTTAAGTGCATCCAATTCCTTGACACTTATATTAATTACAGGACCGACACGGAGCTAGACCATGTTATAAACACTTTCGACGAAAGGAGAATGAATGCTTCGCCGAACAGTCTACCCAGCGAAACAGAGGTCACAGTATTGAATCACAGTCGGCCAAGCGAGCGCGAATTTGCAGACGAGCTAATGTAAGTGTTTTGAATTATATAGTATTTTTAAAGTACTGTAATAGATTTTTTCTTCAACGTAAATTAGGCACACTGATTTATCTGGTTCTCGCTAATTGAATTTTTCTCGTTTATAATATAACCTGACATTCATTCACTATTAATTAGCTTTATAAGTGGCACTAGGAGCGTGTTTTGAAAGTAGTTTATGCTTTATTCTCGGTGTGTATATATATATAACGTTTCAATCGGAATTAACTTATAAAAGTTCGCCATAATTGCAAAACATTTTCAATTATTCTCTACATCCTTCATCGTTATTTCCGCATATATATATATATATATGGCGTGTTCATATTTCTTGTACAGTAAGGTTTCTAGAAATAATAAACTTTTAAGAACTGCTTTCGTTTTGAAAAATAATTTTCTCTTTAGTTTTACAGGAGCGATACGGAGTTAGACGATATTATAAACACTTTTGGGGAGAGGGTGTTAAATGAAGTGGTATCCACAACAGCTAGCGAACCAGATGTCGTGGTATTGACACACAACCGGTCAAGCGAGTGCGTGCTCAGCGACGAGATTATGTAAGTATTTTTTGAGCATATTAATAAAATGTAAAATATTTTCATTTTATTAAACAGTAGAAAAACATGTACAAAAAGGGACAGTGCCCAATTCTTAATTGTTACAAATGTATATACAGGTTTACACAATATAGTTCTTACACATTACAGGGGGTACTAACATATGGGAACCTTTTTTTAATCTGTCTGCACAAATATTTATCATTCATATTTGTGTCACACAAATCGAATAATTTTAAAAAATTCAAAAATCCCTTCCCGCGCGACATGTGCATGAGAAACAAGATACAATACAACCCAAATGTTTCAGTATAAAGTCCTTGGAAACGATATGGATTCCAGATAATCTTAGGCACACGTAATCGCGCGATAAATTGTACAATCGCCGAGTCATGCCATGGTGGAAATCCGAGTGAATCGAAATAGTACATTCTTTCCTTAGTTTTAAAATAGATCGCAAACCAGTGAATCCCATCGCCACCCACGATGTCGGTGTTAACAATAATCCCGCACCAGTTTCCCGTACTTAGCACCTTCAATATTTCTTTTTTCGCATACACACCGATAAATTTGGAACGCGCGAACAGTCACTTTTCATTACTCTCTGGAGTGTATTTGCATCCATTTTAAAAATCTGTGCTTTTGTTCCTAAATCTGTCTACTTCTATTAGGCCCTGCGACTCGAGGTATATTAGTACACTAATAGGCGCGTCTGTAGGCTTGGCGAACTCCGTCCGCACTAAAATCGTACCAGTCTGCTGGGGATTTAAATGGGTATTTACACCGGCCGTTAAGTCAGGCGTAACGTCAAATGAGTAGGTTTTAAACTGTTCCACAAATTCTTTCTGCGTTATGCCGAATCCAAGTTCATCACACACACCTGTATTATGCGCCAAACTGCTGTAAGCTCACGCACAGAGCGGGAACACAGCATCTGACGAGTAGTCCATATGCATTGTCCCACCCAGTGCGACGCCGTTGACATATAGAGTAATGTTTTTAAGTCCGAAGTTCTCAAATTTTAGCGCACTCTTTTTATAATTTCCATTTGTCGAAGCATGATCTTGCATTCCAATTAAAATCCTTTTAGGCAGTACTCCAAGAGCGATGTTTTCTCTCTGTTTCGATGCCAGGCCTGCAGGAATCGTGTACAGTTTGATCTGTACCCTGTTAATGGGATATTTTACTGTGGTATGTATGAGGTCTTTCTCAATTTCTATTTGCATCGGGGAGCTTAATTTCACTCGGCGTATGCGCAAATATGCTTCTATGATGTGTATCACAACAGGTTTCGCGCCTTCTTCTTGGTCAGCTCCCAGATTTATACAGATCTCAGGGCTCGTGTGGGTGACCTTCAATTTCATATCCACTCCGTTCATAAACAGCTTCTCCCGGAATGTAAAGTCTGTATGCAGGCGCCCAAAACACTCGTATATCTTTTTTTTTAGAATTTTTAAATTTATCCTTTATACTACCCTCATCTTTAGTGTGGTAATACCTCTCGGCGGATAAAAAGGTGTCCTTCGCTTCTTTTGAAAAGTTGAGGACATTTTCCAGATATGCTCGTAGGTGATAGTACCCCGTGCCTGCTGAGATGTTAGTCTGATTTAAATATACGTCACACTGACTGAATATGGTGCGCAGAAAGTTTGTTTCGGGGTATGCAACATAATTATCATCGCAATCCGTTCCGTCAGAATGAGCTATGCGAAGTTTAGTATACATGTGCATACAGCTCGGATCAAAAAAGTAAGGGCCTGAGCTGGGTTTCACGAATTCTATAGGGGCACTGGGTGAACTAAATGTGTTTAAAGGGTTAATTGTAATAAAGTCACTGTGCTCAATAGAAACTTGAGTTGGAGGCATCTCAAAGAGGGATAGCTCCGATTTACAGCATTGTGAACTGCAAGGATGAATGAAACGGGCCATGGTGAGCTGGAAACAGTGTCGCCTCCCTCGACGAGTATTAATCAATCTATGATTCGTGAGAATAGCGTCCTCAGTTTATATCAGTTAAAAAATGATCGGCCATAGGTTTCATACGCTTAGAGCACTTCTTTTTTGGCACTCTTTTACGTTTAATGCCACGTGACCCCTTCTTCCTAACAGTTCTCTTCTTCCCACCACGTGGTGGCACCCCATTCTTCCTAACAGCTCTCTTCTTCTTTACGCCACGTGTTGGCACCCCCTTCTTCTTCTTATCAGTTCTCTTCTTTCCTCCGCCACGCATTTTTCTCTTCGCATCTTTGATGATTTCATCCCGTGTACGTTTTAAATGTTTTTTTTAGATCTTCTTTAGGTTTAGTTCCCGCGAGCATTTCCTCTGCCGCGTTAAAACCTGTTTGTAAAGCCTTCTTTCCTAGGTATCTGGCCCCCCTCTTCAACAGTGGGACAGCGGTGCGTACTATGGATGAAAAAATGGATCCAAGTCCACTACCACGCTGGTATCTCACCCCTCGGTATAGCGTGAAAGGCTTTCTGGCCATTATAACTCAGTGTGTCGAAAGTGTAGCTTCACTGTTAAGCTCCGTCACCGAATGGGAAATTTTTACCCTCAATCGTTCTTATATACAGGGTGTCCCAGAATTAACTATCTATTTCAATGAAATCGGACAAATTTAATAAAAACTGACATAATTTTGTGTTTATTACTAAATTATGATACAAAAACAAATAGATTTATAAATCATAAGTCAAAACTTTATTGAGAAGTTTCAACATGTGCCCGTCTGTATCTCTGCAAATTTCAAATCTATCCTCATCGCTGCGAAACACATTTTGAAGCATTTCAGGTGTTATCTCCCGCACTGCCAACTGGATGCGTTCTTTAAGTTCAGCTAAACTATTGATCTTTTGGCGATAAACCTTTGTTTTTATGAAACCCCATGCAAAGAAATCCAGGGGTGTCAAATCCGGAGAAAGCGGAGGCCAAGGTCGAGGTCCTCCACGTCCAATCCACCGATTCGGAAGGCGTCTGTTGAGGTATTCTCGAACAATTAGAGCATAATGACATGGTGCTCCATCTTGTTGAAACACAACATTATCAAGAATGCCATCATCAAGAAGCTGTGGTTCGAGAAACTGCTGAAGCATATCAAGGTAGACGGTACCTGTTACAGTTGCTACCGCAAAGAAGAATGGGCCATAAATTTTGGATTTGGTCATTCCAAGCCACACGTTAACTTTTGGAGAGTCTCTTTGCCATTCTATGACTTCAGACGGTCTTTCATTGGACCAGATAATGAAAAAACTATGAAAATAAAATTATGAAAAAAATTTAGAAATTTATACATTTTTAAGACATTAAACATGATAAACATAAATAAAAGTGTGTTTTTAAAAAATTTGTCCGATTTCATTGAAATAGATAGTTAATTCTGGGACACCCTGTATATTGAGATATTAGTTATTAGGTTAGTTGCGACATTCACATAATGGGGTGTGTCACATGTAATACTCAAACTCCTTCCTCTATGGTTGGGAATGTGCGCTACGAGCAGCAGTCGTGCTTGGGTATCCCCAACAAACTGGGGTTCCGCTATATTGCTGTAAATATAGCACATGTCTGGAGGCTGAGAACTTAATCCAGCTTCTCCATCCTCAAGTGATACATTAAGCTGGATAAGTCATGTGGTGACTCGTGAAAGGTGTCTCTTTGGAAGGCTGCTGGATAACGCCCCTCGGTTATAATTTTGAACACTCTTCCGTCTTTAAGATTTCTGTTAACCTTTGATTTTAGGACTAGTGTATGTGTATGGTTTCCTTTGTTTACGATTTCGTATAATAAGTCATTCGTAAGATTTGAGTTTTTAAAACTTATGTTTAAGTCTCACAACATCCTCAGCCGTACCATAACGCCCCGGCCCTAGTGTCACTGTTGTACTGAAAAACTGTGCTGCCTTAGTCCGGGCGATACGTATAGTAGCATCCCGAGTAAACCCGGCTTTTTCACACTCATCAATGTCTCTAAGAACCATAAACACAGTATCTTTATAATCAATATTTAAAAAGAGGGTATCAAGCTGAAATTCACATAGCCCTAGCTCATACGAATCACGACCCAGTTCAATGGGCCCGTAGAGCTCTGTTACAAAGTTGGCTAGTGTGTTGTTAGGGTGTACAGTAGGCAGGGTCATTTTTGCTTCAAAATTTTTTGGGGGAAGTTTAATTTACCCTGTAATACGAAAGTTTGTGTACCTACATAGGAAGTATCATGACAAAGATTCAAGCTTTTATATAAATATTTTGAGGTTCCACAAGTCACTTAAAATTTTTGTGATTTTTTCCGATGCTCCATATAGTAAACTACAGCTCTTTTCTGACTTGCCATGATAATTTACAAGGCAAATCACCCAGAATTCATCACAGGGAGGTGGCTGTAGGTCGAATTCCACACCATGCCCAGCCCAACCTCCATTCCATTAGTTTTTACATGTAGTTTATTGACATTTGTATTCGTATTTTGACTCAAATGTTGGCATGTTTGATCTTGAAGCAATTCTTGCCTTTATAAAACCATCTCTATTTTCCTGGTCACAGACAGAAGCTGATGCTTCTGTTACAAGTTTGACATGTCTTTCCACAGCTTGTGAATGACATGGGTACTTTTTCAATAGAGGGTTAGTTTCATCACCCCTTACGATAAACTCTAACTGGGTGTTTGTCAAGCTTTTTGTCAGAGGTGGTTCATGTCTTGGATAGTCTCCAAATCGAATTAAATCTGTGTAGTCTCTTGGCAAGAAATTAATTTTAGGCCGTCTAAATTCTCTAATGCCCGAGGACACTTTCTCTGGCTAAGAGAATGCGCCGGAATGCTAACTCTCTCATCACTTGCCTTTCATCAAATAACATCGAGACCAATAAAGTTTCTGGGTGAGCAAAATATGCCCCTCTTTCAATAACAGGATCAATGACTGCCTTAAGCTCATCAGATAGGTATCTTGAACTAGATTTCGTTTATATTAAACCACGTCGGGGCATAAAAGCGAACAATGAATTCGGTCAGAGTTTTCAAGTTTTCTGACGGCTTTTTGGTCGCAACATAAAGTCCAACTATCCTGTTGGCTGTCGTAAGCCATCTGGCATGGTTCAAAGAACCTGGGTTGCGGTTTTCAAAGTTTTGGGAATTTTGGCCTTCTATGACTGCATTACAAATTTCCATGAGATACTTTTGATCTTGGCTTAGATCGAGATTCCCCGGAATAGAAGGCATATTACTTGATTTGATTGCTTCAAACTTGACAACTGGCATCTTTTCGCACGCAGTAAGACTTTTGCCAACATTTCCAGCAAGGGCTTTTGGTCCTTTGGTTTTACCATCCAAATAATTAAACAAATGGCGGAGAGGTAGCATACTGGTATGCAGCAAACACACGAACCAATGAAAAGGAGTATTGTAGTGTACCTCTAGTTGCCTGATAACTCCATTATGTATGCCAGTGTTTACATTGGTTCCATCACATCCAATGACCTACAGATTGTCTACCTTAATATTGTTACTGTTAAGAAACTTTATCACTCCCTTAGAAATGTTAGTTGAATTTCCACTCACAGGAGTGAAGTGCCCAACAGGCTGTTCTGATATTGTTGGAATTGATGCACTTTTCCAGATCTCTTTTACCTTTGATGCAACTATTCTTGCCACATCATTAGCATTTGGCTCTTTTTTCCCCTCATTAGCTATAAGTAAGAGATATCTTGTTTGTAACTATTCTTTTTAAACGTCTTCATATAGGGGAAGTTCATTTCCACTGAGCTCAGCTTTCCCAAAAAGGGAAACAGCTGGACTCATGATTTTTTCAACAGTTGCTTTCTCTTTTACGGCCTCAGCCATTTCGGATAATTTGCGAAAGTCACTCTGTTAGTGTAACAACGCGTATTTAACTATTCAAATAATCAATTCTGAAAAGAAAAATTGTGTATATATAAATTATATATATTCTGGACGAAACAGTCAAGAAAAAACTTAATAGCATCAAGAATACAAAAAATACAAGAAAATCTTAATAAAAAATCATAATTGCCAAATAATTAATAAAGTTTACATATTTAAATAAAGTTTTAAAAGTTTTAAAGTTTTTTGTAATTTTTACGTTTTACTTGCAATCTTCAGAGGACTTGCGGAAAATTTAAAATTTGACTAATTTAGGTTTTTTAATAATTGTTGAGCATTTATAGTGCATCTACAAATTTCTTGGACACAGGCATGTGGAAATTCACAAATTTAATTTTTCGAACCGGCCTAGTGTACAGACAGGGACGAGGAGGACGGTAGTGTGACATAGAAATGGTTAGGAGTCATGTTGCTTACTAATTAAGCTTCATTACTGCATCAGCTTTTATATCGGTATTGAAGCTTTCTGGGTAACGTAGCCACTTCACCAAGTACATTTTTCTCTTTCCTGTACCTTTGCTTCCTAAAATTTTCTCAATTTTAAACACATTTTTCCCTAAATTAAATGCCACTTTCTGCAGTTCCTCGCGGTAAAAACCTCCCGAGATTTCTTCCCCACTCAAATCTTCAACGTAATACATCATTATCTCGCCTTTAGGCCTCATAGCCCTAACTTTAAAAATCTCGCGTGTCCATCCTTGCTCAAAACCCTTCGCGAATTTATTTCCCGAACGTGACAGCCTTATATAGTCATTGATTTTGAAACGCGCAGATTATGGTGGTGGCACTCCATCTCTTATCGGCCGCTTGCCTCTTTTTAAAACATCGTTAGGTGTTGTACCGATCGTGCGATGGTGTGAGCGGTTGTAGGGTGAAGCCAATGAATCGAGAACGTTTATACATCTGTACGTGTTTTTATGTGTAAAATGCCGGTGCATGCGCTCCTTTATGGTACGTTGAACTCTTTCAGCTAAAGAAGCCTTAGGTATAGAATTGGAGGTGTAATACCTGATGTTAAACTCTGACAGCATGTTCTGAAAAGCTCGCCCTATAAATTCTTTTCCCATATCCGTACAAAAATAGCCAGGAATCCGGTTTTCTTTCAGCATCATCGTTTTGGCCGCTTTAGCAACTGTTTCAGGCGATTTATTTTTCAGGGGAATTAGCCAAAGATATCTAGAGAATACATCTATTATGAATAGGATGTAGCGGTAGCCGTCGTTGTACACTGAATATCTTTGCATGTCTGTTAAATCTGCCTGCCAAATAGAGTCAATCGATGCGGCTATTGTCTTGGCTGTTTTAAACCTTTTTCTCACCGGTTTATGAAGTGTATAAGCATCCTGGGCGCGCTAAAATCTCAACATCTTTTTTCCTTACACCATAAGTACCTCTGTACAGTAGGGTGGATCACTTTTCACTTTTTTTAAAAATTATAGCTGGTCAAAGTTTTTCCCATGATTTGGTTCAGTGGAAGTACACTGACACCATTTTTACCAAATCGATCAATATTTAGGGGTCGCGCATCGACCTTGAAAATTTCAATTTTGGAAATTTGGCCAAATTGACAAATTTTACTGAATAAAGATAAATCATCAAATGACCATATTTTCTGAATCCTCTCAGTGAAAGAAATCCTCTCAGATACTTACCAAGTTGATAGGACAAGTGGTTTAGAAGTTATACTCAACTTGAGATAGAATTAAAATTTAAAATACCGTATTTGTCCCCGTACCTCCATATGCTGTCTGCCATTGTCTGCTTTTTTGGGATAAGATAAAACGAATAAGGAAAGATCAAATGTATTTTGTATTAAAACGGTTTACCGATATCACTAAAGCCACTTACTCCGGTGCCCCTAACTAGGTTCAAAAACTGTATGAATCGTGGTTAGAACACACGTCATCTTAAGGCGTGCGCCATGTACTCTCTGCTAACTCCCTTTCCCTCTGCGCTACGTCATCTTGGCAAGTGACGACTTCTTGAAGTCACCGAGTTCTTTCCGGCTCTTTTCCACGAGCTGAAGAAGACCCTGCAGCTGTGACTCGTCTTTTGTGACAGTGTTCGCGTAATCTTCTATCAGTTTTATCCCTCTCTCTGCCACGTCGTTGGTAACTTTCAGATGCGAGATGACATTCTTCAGATCACAGTAGTTCTTATCTTGATCCCACTTATTCACCGGCAGAGTGAGCCACGTAGACGCGCACACCTGCAGGCCTGTGAACACGAACCACGATGACTCATCGATCAGGTCCGGAAGGCGCGTCGTGTCATCAACCGAGACGTTGTCATACGTGAAGTCCTCGGGCACAGCGAGGCGGCACAGCTTCTTTGCCATCTCGTGCTTCACAGTGTCTTCCACTTTGTCACTGCAGAGGGCGAAAACGACGGTCTGAGGCCTCAGATACCACAAGTGCCGCCTGATCACTGCCAGTGAAGCCTCTGCAATCTCGCGATCCACAGCCCTGTACTGCAGAAGACGCTGGTACAACACAAGGTCATTCAGCGGGGCATCAGCTGCGACAGGAGCCGCCAGCCAGGCAGGTGCGTAGAGGAGTGCAGTAAATAGTACCACTCTCTGAAGTTTCTGTACCAGCTCGTCGTCGAACTCCAGCTGACCGCTGAACATCAGGAGCTTCGTGTAGTAGATGATCTGAAACGAATACGCACTGTGATGTATAAATACCGATACCACTCCATATAAGTTTGTTTAATGGTAAATTATTTATCTTATTTTTTTCTGGTAGGGACTTCAAATGGCTGTTTGCAGAAGGCAATACAATATTTAACTTCTAATTCAAAATACCAACCTTGGCCATCCACCTCGCATGATGGTAGGCTCCTGGGCGCATGAAGTGTGTGCCACGACGTGGCTGGGCCCCGAGTACCAGGAGTGTAATCTCCGCCACTTCTCGGTAGTCTTCTCTGACAAGACCAGAAGCGGTGCCGAGGAACTTGACTGCCTCATCTCGGAGCTCCATCAGCCACGTCACCTCCGCCAAATGCTCGATCTCCAGCTCGCGATAAGTCGAGAGGTCGAGCTTGTCCCACCTGAAAGGGGAGTTATGAAAATATTGCATGAAAACGACTGAAGTTTCCCTTTTCGACTGCTATTAACATCATTAGTAGAAGGACGCTGATATCTCAATTGCTCTGAAGGCAAAAAATCATTGGAGAAAACAAATGCGCCTTAGACTTGAAATTCACCTTCTCCTCAGATACTGGAACAAAGGTTCAGTTGGTGCTGTGGTTCTTCCAAACGCGGTGATGACCACTGCCCCCACGATGAGCTCCATAACGTGATGGCGACAGCCCAGCTGGAAGAGCGGTTTACCAAGCATGTTCTCCAGCCGGACCACCGCACCCTGCACCCTCCCCGTATTGGAGGAAGTTGTGTCGAAGCACAGTCCAATCACGTTGTTCTCGCATCCCCAGTCTTTGAGAGCACGAAAGGTCGCCTGGGCCTGGGACAGACCGGTGCCGTCAGCAACAGTCGGAACGGCCAGCAACTTTCCTTCTGTGCATTGGGGAGCTCCGGAGATGAGAATCGCCTGGCGGTGCTCCAATGATCCAAGAGAGTCCTGAAACGTATGTCATACATGCCAATCCATTATCGTCCACTGGAATATGTCAATCCACTGTCGTCACTGGAACATGTTAATTCACTGTCGTCCACGGTGAGGGCAAAACTGACCTTGATTACTTTACCGTCCCAGTGGACGACAGCATGCCTCGGAGATACGAAGGATTTCTGCACAGCTGTCGACACTTCACAACGATGTGCCACTCTTCCACGGCGAGACGTGTCCTTCGAGATACTGAATTTGTCCAGGTCTGCGGGCGGATCTGCCGAACGTAGGACTGCCGCCACGACACTTGCCACCTATGTGCGAAATTGAAAGGAAATTGACAAGGATGCGTATGGTTTTTATGTGACAAAATAATCACTAAATTTTCCGTCGTTACGTCTATTATATCTTTGTCAAGGAAAGATCATTACTGATATATACACACCTGATTATTGGACATCCGGAAGCGATCAGCCACTTCAATAACAGCCGGTGCATTGAGGATGCGGTGAGGAAGGCTGATTGATACAGTTGATTCTCTCGGCTGTCGGTATGGTGGTTCTAGCTGTGATTCGGAGTTGCTCGATGATCTGCTTTCTATAGATTCATCGTCGCTCTCAGCTTCGGTTCCTAATTTCGTTTTTGAGGTGCCTGGCTCATCACGAGATTGTTGTCTTGAGAGTTGCCGTTTTCTCTTGACAACGAACACTTTATCATTCCCACTCATTGTTGCCTGGCGCAGGCCCCGTTGATCCTCATAAAATTTAATATCTTCTTGTTTGTTGTTGTCTGAGAGCAGTCGACTTTTCTGTATCTCTTCAATAGCATCGGGAGCTCCGATGTCCCAGAGCTTGTTCAGATTTTCTGAAAACTTCTCCCTGCCTTTTCCCGCGTCACTGTCTCTCATCTTGCTCTTCTGCAGCGAGCGCCACTCTTCCCACAGTAACTCCAGTTTTCTTTCGCAGTTACGCCTCGTGATCGTCTTTATACGTGCCATGTTCCAAAATGCCAGAACATTGGCCACCGTGTCTTTTACGGCGGCCTTCCTGTCAGTAGTTTCCTGCTTGGCATAGAAGAAGTACTGGAGAACTTGATGGGTGGTTGGCAATTTGGCACCACCGATCGAGGAAGATGGCTGACCAATTAAGAAGACGTCCGTGGCTGACCTTAGAGAAGGTGGTGCTGTTGTTGCTGCTTTCTCTTTTCCAGAATAAGTAACTTTCAGAGTCTTCCCACTCCTGGTTCTTAACAGTTTATCCATTGTACTAAAGTCTAGACTTATCAAACAAGAATCAATTGACACAGTTGATCTGTAAAAAGCAAACTGTGATTAGTAAAAATATTGGTCATAGACATAGCGTGTGTGTGTAATTGGGATTTTAGGATGCGCCAGCTACTGATGCTATGATTACTTCCATAACGGGGGACAAATACGGTATTTTAAATTTTAATGTTATTTTTAGGTGAGTGTAACTTCTAAACCACTTGTCCGATCAACTTAGTAAGTATCTGAGAGGATTTCTTTCACTGAGAGGATTCAGAAAATATGGTAATTTGATGATTTATCTTTATTCAGTAAAACATTGTCAATTTGGACAAATTTCCAAAATTGAAATTTTCAAGGTCGATGCGCGACCCCTAAATATTGATCGCTTTTGGTAAAAATGGTGTCAGTGTACTTCCACTGAACCAAATCATGGGAAAAACTTTGACCAGCTATAATTTTTTAAGAAAAGTGAAAAGTGATCCACCCTACTGTAGTCTATTAACGCCACCATAGGATGCAGGGCTAGAAATGTCATAATAGTGCTTACTTAATACGTTAACCATTTGCATATTTTAGAGGCACGTGGATAAGGTTGGCCTTCTACTCTCTTGTTTCTTCTCTTCAGAGGTACGGCGGCTGTTGTGAGCGAAGGTGTACTCAGTTGTGACACGTGCGATGCATGCTCCAAGTCTTTTAACCTATTCAGATTACCTATCAATGTTTTGGGGACATTTATTTGCTGTAGTCTTGTTTTAATATGCCTCCATCCTGCTGGTGAGGGCCTAACCCACTTTCTCACCAGATCATGAACAATCTCAACGATATTGGATCCTTGTACCCTTGCTCCATCAACAACGACCTCGCCTGTGTCGGTCCACTGTATGATGGGGTCCTCACTCAATAGATTATAAAGACTTAATCCTTTATTTACTCAATGTATGGGGGAGGCTGTTTTTTAGCACATGTTCGATATGCTGTCTTCCGCTACTCTTTGGTTGCTCAGGCCCTGTGTCACTATGCTCTGCCCTACTTGAGCTGTGCCTCACGGTGAGCTCTGTAGGATGCTTATAATCTTCGTACTCATGAAGAAATTTCTGTAAAGCCTCTTGATACAAAACCCTTTTCTCATCAGGTGCCTTTTCACTATTTAATAGGAATAGTAGCTCACTCTCCATTCTTTTAAGCCTACTTTTACGGGGTTCTAGAGCCGCGTCTGGGCTCCTTTGTAATGAAGCATATACCTCGTGCGGGATCACAACCACCTTCTTCATTATATTAATCTAGTCAGTAAAGGCCCCAAAATTGAAAATAAGATGGGGAGGAACGACCCACCTCTGTGTACTGTACAATAATACACTTTTTCTTACCCGCAGTCTGACTTTTATGGGCGAGCGCCCGTATTATGTTCTTGTAACGACTTAAGCGAGCCTTCTGACAGGATTTCATTGGAACATTACATTTTATAACATTGAGACAGATTTCGCAGATACACTTTAAAAATTCAGCGTCGATATTTTTAACAAACATCTGCTGCAATGCTCGAGGCAGTCGTTGATAGATTTTTATTAATTCGCGGTATTTCTTTAGCCTATTCGTCATTCTGGAATATACACGGTTTCAGGCTCGTTTGGAAATATATTCGTTCTTAGAAGCACCCTAAACGTGTTTTGTGGGTGAAGGTCACAAAGCAAATATCCATAACGTTGCTTTGTGACCTCTTTATAAACTTCCAGAAACTCCTTACGCTGACTCGGAAACATTTGACTGGCTAATAACCCAATTTGTGACACATCTCTACGTTGCGCGAATAAGACTAGATATTGCGTAGTTAACGACACATCGTGCATGTATCTATTTTTGAAAAATAGATTCTGATTGATGAAGAACACGCTTATGTTAAGGTGGTGGGAGAATACTGTAAATGTCTCGGCAAACGTTTTATCCATCTCCAACATGAGGTCGTCAATTACGATGACTATATGTTCATTTCCGTTTAACGAATTAACGTCATAGACCCCCTTGTGGAAAAAAACAGCATCTTGGTACTCGTTGAACACTGTTTGGTATGTCGAATAGCACCATATAAATTTATACACAAATTTTGAGAACATTTCCCCCTTTTCTTTAATGATATTAAGCATAAACACCATTTTACCACAACCTGTCGGGCCAGATATAATACATGTGGATGGGCTCGTGAATCTGAATTTTTCTACAGATTCCATTTCTAACACGTCACACCCCTAAGTGGCTCATTTACAGAATATTACAAATAGCGAGTTCTGCTCCTTATATTTTGTTTTCTTCTTCCACAGAACCGTGAATGACGACGATGTACAGCCCCCATCATCGATATCACGGGCGAATCCATTGATCGTGCATCTACAATGCCCATACCCGCCAGCGACACCTGTTGCACGTTCAAAGCGGAGACATGATGAAGAGTCCTCCACGTCAGGTATAAAGAGCGTGAGATACGCGCCGGTTGTTAGACATCCAATAATAGAGCCCCAACCCTCAACGTCTTACGCAACCAACCCCACATCAGCTTCTTCCGCCAATACACTCCCTTGTTGATCCTCCACAGCTGCACTCCGTTCTGTTGAGTCTGCAGTAATAGAGCCCCAACCCTCAACGTCTTACGCAACCAACCCCACATCAGCTTCTTCAGCCAATATACCCGCTTGTTCATCCTCCACAGCTGCCCCCCGTTCTGTTGAGTCTGCAGTAATAGAGCCCCAACCCTCAACGTCTTATGCAACCAACCCCACATCAGCTTCTTCAGCCAATATACCCCCTTGTTCATCCTCCACAGCTGCCCCCCGTTCTGTTGAGTCTGCAGTAATAGAGCCCCAACCCTCAACGTCTTACGCAACCAACCTCACATCAGCCAATATAGACCCTTATTCATCCTCCACAACTGCGCCCCGTTCTGTTGAGGATGGTGTAACATTTGAGTTGGTGCGCACCGCAATCCCTACCCAAGCCTTGACTAGAAATTGGTATATAGTCAGAGTTGACTCGAGAGCCATGTATAGCAATGGAATTGAGCACGGGCTACGTCGCGTTGTACAGCGTATTGTAGAGTTTGCCCTTCAGAACCGCGACGAGCGTGAAGTCAGGACGAGTCTATCCTTCGGATTCGGCTCAGATGATAACTATGTAGATAATTTTTGGGTAGTAGTATCATTTAGACGTTTGCCGGCTGAAGATATAGAGAATATATTAGGCCGTATAATGCAAGCCTCCCAAAGTAGGATAGCTTTCAATATGGACAACTTCACGTTAAATACTGATCGTGTATTCCGTGTTGCGGGTCATAGCGCCACACCCTACACTCTTAACTTCAATTCTCAGGCTATTTACAGACGGCATATAAACGTCGATCGTGGTTGCGGCTTTATAGCAGTAGTCTTGGCTCGCATGTTTACTGTACAAAATACACGGACCCAAAAATTTGGCTGCCTACGGTCATGGAGCGTGCCCGTAAACTAGCTGTAGATTGTGAACTTCAATTTGACTGTAATATGGGTCCTGAAGAGCTGAGAAGGGTAGAACAGAAAATGAATGCCCGGATAGTTGTGTTTGGACTGGATGATCGTCGTAGGACTGTGTATGTTTTTAAAAGCTGTGTGAGAGATCGTGCAAGACCCCTACTTATTTTAGGACTGTCAGAGACAACGTATCTCCCCATCCGTAATATAAGGTGCCTTTACGCGAGTTATGATAAAAGTCGAAAATATGGGCGACATCATGATTTGTGTAAGGGGTGTCTCGAGTTTGCGGATGATATAGTGAAACATTGTAAAGATTGTCACATGGTTTGTAAACAGTGTAAAAGCTCCAAATGTGAAAGCCGTGTAGTTGAGGCAGAGAAGAGGGACTGTGATGTGTGTAGACGCACATTTTTCAATAATAACTGCTTTGAGCTCCATAAATCAATTGGTACATGCAGGAAAATGAGAATCTGTGAATGTGGCATGTTTCACACCTAGAATGGTAACGGCGAGTTCAAGCACAAATGTGACGAAATTCACTGTCCTACATGCCAGGAGGAGTATAAGGTGGATGGAGTAAAGCATGTATGTTATATGAAGGACGCCAAGCCTAAAAACAAGCCTTGTATAACTGTATACTACGATATAGAAACATACACGAATGCTGAAACCAAAGGGGTAATTCCACATTTACTTGTAAGCCAAACTATCTGTGATGAGTGTATGGAGATCGAGTGTCATGAGTGCCCCAAATGTGGTAAACGGACAAACGTTTTTAAAACGAATGTCCACGACAGTCCTGTGAAACTATTTGTGTCCTATATTGTCAAGTTAGCCGACAAGTTCAAAAAAATGACTGTGTATATTCTCGCCCATAACGGGGCAAAGTTTGACACGCAGTTCCTTTATAAGGAGTTGCTTGAGTACGAGTCATCTGAGATATTTACAGGTGATCCATTGAAAAGAAGCAACAAATTAATACAGATGCAAATAAGAGGTAATGTACAATTTAAAGACACTTTGTTATTCACACCTTGTAAATTAGCAAAGCTACCCAAGGTGATGGGGGTAGCAGCTGAAGTTTCAAAAGGATACTTCCCTTACACATTCCTCACTAGCGAGATTTTAAACTACGTAGGCCTACCTCCACCCAAACATTATTTTAACTATGATTGTATGAGTGCAGATGAACGTGAAGAAGTTGATCGATACTACAACAGTTTTAATGAACGTAATCCTTATAATATAGCTGATGAATGTGAGCGTTATTGCGTGAATGAGGTTCGGGTGCTTAGAGTATGTTTCCAGGCCTTTAGAAGGATGTACGTAGGCCGTTTCAAATGCGATCTGCTGCAAGTCGCAACCACCATCGCGTCATTATGTTTTAGGGTGTTCAAGAATAACTTCATGCCTAAAGCCACCTCAGCCATTATTCACGGAAACAATCCCCGCAGCTATGGCCACAAGGCTATTTACTGGCTCATACATCTACAGCAACAGACAGGTGTATACATAAAGCACGCCCGCAACACGGGTGAAGTACCCATTAAGATTAATGGTCGTGTTTTCTGGGTTGATGGGCTAAGTGAAAACCGTGTCACTGGTGTGAAGACTGTGTACTCCTTTAACGGATGCTGGTGGGCGTACAAATCCCTTCAAGCTATACTTTCCACCTACGGAGGGTGTGAAGCTCCACTACTACGATTTCTGTTATTTATACCCCTACGTGATGAAGAACAACCCGTACTCCGTGGGCGCGCCTGAGAAACTGGTAGGACCTAACCTGCCCTCCTTCAACGAATTTTCAAGAAATTTGAATGATCGCTACTTTGGACTCTCTTTCGTAGACGTGCTCCCCCGTAACGATTTGTGGATGCCGATTTTACCCGTCGTTATCGACCACAAGCTCATGTTTCCCCTGTGCGTGAAGTGTGCGGAAGAGAATAACGGTGATTGTGACCATACACCCCACCAGCGTAAGATCAGAGGCGTATATACAAGTCCTGAGCTGGCCCTAGCCGTACGCCATGGGTATAGAATACTGAAGATGCATGAGGTGTGGAGGTTTCAGAAGCTACCCAACCTTTTCACACCGTATATAAACGCATTTTTGAAGGATAAGGTCGAGGCATCAGGGTATCCGCGAGGAGTTGATACCGAAGATAAAAAGTCTGCCTATATTCAACGTTACCGCGACCACGAAGGCATACAACTTGATCGTGCCCAAATTGCAAAGAATCTTGGCAAGCGCTTTAGTGCAAAATTGTGCTTGAACAGCCTTTGTGGAAAGTTTGCGCAGAATATTGGAAAAGGGAATGTTCATTTGGCGCAAAGTTATAGTGAAGTCTGGGAATACGCCAACCCACCCGATAAAGAAGTCATGGAGATTGTGAATGTAGGTAATGCTTACATAATAAAGTACAACAACACTGAATTGTCCCCAGATACATCACGGGTTACAAACATTCCTGTAGCCAGCTTCACAACAGCCTACGCCCGCATCAAACTTTGGGGTCTATTGCATTCTCTTGGGTGTAGAGTATTGTATGCCGATACAGATAGCGTGATATTCACAGCGAAGGGTGGTGAATACATGCCCGCTATTGGGGAGTTTCTCGGCGAGCTGACTGATGAGATCAAGGATGAGTATGGAGACATCGCATACGCCGACTCTTTTTTCTCAACAGGACCTAAAACTTATGGGGTACGGGTGAGGGTGGGTGTGGATATGAAATATATCGTGAAGGCAAAGGGCATCACGCTTAACCAAGCGAATCGGCGGGTCGTCAACTTTGATTCGCTGAAGGAGTTAGTGTGCTTGGAAGATGAGGGTGATCGACCGCCCCAACTGACTGTAGTCACCCACAATTTTCGAGCGCAGAAGCTGGGGGTCGTGAAGGAACTTAGGGGTACAAAGGTGTGCCGTAACACATATAGGAAACGTTACCAAGTGCCTGGCACCTATGACACCGTGCCCTTTGGATACCACAATCTTTGATATGTCTATTGCTAACTTATTTATTCCACGTATTTTTTAATATTTGTACATCCTGATTATTTCGTTTATTAAATAAATCGTGTTTCAACTTGCGTTTCACTTTGCGTATGTGAGTATGTACAGTAAAAGTTAAGCCCCGCCCACTATAAGACCGGCGACGTGAATCACACCGCAACCTGAGCAGACCTCTACCCTTCCGTACTCAGTCGACCTCTGTATACCCTTGAGCTCAGACGTGTATTCTCTCGCATAGAAGGAAATGGCCACCTTTAATATCGCGTGTTCAACATTTATGAAGTGGTATTCAGCAAAGTGCGTAGATGTAGTAGATACTGAAAAACTCCCTATCCCCGCCTCCTTTGACTCTTTTAAGGCTGCATTGAATCGTGCGAAGAGTCAGGTTATTCAAATACTCTACGGATATTCTGGCGAGGGGATTCTAGGATTTCGCAGTACAGACGATGTACTGAAGTATGTTGTAGAACTAAACTTTATAAAGGCTCACGTGCACCGCGTGGTAGAAGAAGCGGCACGCTCAGAAGCTAAACAACAGTTATGAGTAGTGAGTCTTGTGGATGAGTGGTATGATAAACGGTATTATATCATGCTATTCCATGTCGATTACTCATACCCTACGACTGAAAGTGTGAATCTCGTCATCATGGACAATCTTAAGTATTTTTACCACTACATTAATATATATCATGATGAGAGGTTGTGGCTAAAGGGCTATGTGAGAGATGAGTATCGCCTGTTAAATAAAAAGGATAAATATGAACATATGTTTCTCTCTAATAGTGCCCCGCAATGTGAAGATGTTTAGGAGAGATAAAACGTTATAAAATGTGTTTAGTTCATGAAGATCCCCCTTTGCAAAAATGTATGGTGCGTATTCAGGGGAGTGGGAGTGATAAAACACTAAAACCGAAATTAATTCTTGTACCGGAAAATTTCTCAAGACACCTGCCCAATATAATGGGATACAACAATTCATGTTGGGCCAGCGCCGCACACGTTTCATTAGATTATGGTGCGACTCACTCCTCACGGATCATACGAGTTGGAACAAACCCATTCACGTTTCATCAGGGTGAATCACCCGCCCGTCGACCCGATCCTGCCCACCTGCCTGCCTCCTGTGGCTCATAGCCTTCTCAGAGCTTGCACCGAATGGTTGTGCCATAGTCATCTCGACCCGTGTGAACGTGCGAATACGATGGAACTCCCTTTGAGAAGCATTCTCAACGCCTCGTACGACGTCTCCGTGTCGAAGTCGTTGCGTGTGTTCAGGCTGGAAACCGGCACAATTAACTGTGTGCTTGAAACGATCTGCAGGCATGCAAGCAAACATAAAGTTATTTATTTATATTCTTGAGGAGATGCATAAAATCTTCGTGGTAGTTGAGAGGTGGGCTGAGGACCGTTATAAAATACCAGCTGACGTAGGTATAATAAGAGAGGTGATTAGTGAAGCCTCCACATTTACCATTGTTTGTACATTGAGCGTAGATAACGAACAACCACGCATTAATATACGACTGATGTGGAAGAACACAGCTGATAATGACGTTCTTGTTCCTACACGAAACCGTTTCATCCTCGACAGAATGTTTGAGATCGTCGGATTCCGTATGCTGAAGCCTATATTAGACGCGCGTGTTACAGACATGGTTTATTTTGACACAGTGCTTGAATACACTTACAGTACATCGCTCTGCTCGACGGATTTGTTGAATGTAGGAATGAACAGGGGGAGAACGGTGTAGATCTGGATGCGTATTTAAAAGGTTTAGATTCTTCGAAATATCCTGAGCTTTTGTTCAAAGCACTTGAGAGGTACCGAGCTGAGCTCGCATACACTGTTCACCCTGAAGAACTGTGCCTCTATATAGTGGATAGGTGTCGTTACGACTTGGAAGAATATTTCAATTGACGCTATGTCGAGTGAAGAAGGGTTCACGATTGAAAAGTTCGGGAAGTTAAGAAAAAAAACCCTGATTGGAAAGGCATGATTATAAACTTGTGTTCAATGTAACGTCCCACAATGACGTTTTTGTGCGTGCTTTTGAATGTGCTCTAGCTGCGCTTAAAGACAACTTGCCTGCCGAGTGTAAAGTGTGTACAAAAATAGTGTTGAATGATATGAAAGCCATTTATATCGAATATAAACCGCCGTATCAGTTAAACGGTGAAGTGATGCTTGGACGGTTTTACCACATCCTGCAGAGTAATGCCGATGTGGATATAGCATCAATCACCGTTGAATTTAGCGTTTTGCACCGTAGAACGTAAAGACAATATATATATATATATATTTCTTGTAATATTTTGCTAATACTACGTTTTGTACGATTATATATAATTAATATAAATATATATTTTCCTGTACTTAATATAACTATATTTTTCAAATACTAGTATTTGATAATATAACTGATAATATAACTATATATTTCTCTAATATTTTGTTAATCCTATGTTTTGTACGATTATATATAATTAATATAAATATATATTTTTCTATTATTTGGTTAATGCTATGCTTTGTATGATTATATATTTTCCGTTCTATTATTTGATCATATATATGTCCCATTGTATAAACATTAATTAATAAACAGAACATTGTAATGGTGTTTTATTTATTCCTTGAACACGTTTATATCATTTGTTTCTAAAACAGAATAATTAATTAATTGCTATTTTAGCGATTAGATAAGTATTACCAACTGTATTACCAACTGTAATATATGCTTTAAATAAAATACATGGCGTTATCTGGTAACTCAGCAGCCAAATGGCTGAATAATAATTAAACACATGGCGTTATCTGGCAACTCAGCAGCCAAATGGCTGAATAATAATAATTATACACATGGCGTTATCTGACAACTCGGCAGCCAAATGGCTGAATAATAATAATTAAACACATGGCGTTATCTGACAACTCGGCAGCCGACTGGCTGTGGCGCCTGCTGGCTGATTGACACATGATTATTTAAAATAAATAATGAATCTGGCAAATCAGCAGCCAAATGGCTGAATAATAATTAAATACATGGCGCTGTCTGGCAGCTCAGCAACCAAATGGTTGATTAGGGGCCTATAAGAGGGCGGTGGGTGGCCGACGGTGTCATATGAGCTCGGCAATCAGCCGAGCAAGGACCTCTGGGTCCTCTCCTCCTTTCTCTCTTCCTCTCTTGCTATCTCTTTCTGCTCCTTTGGGGGGTGAGGCGTCCCCTTCTCCCCCAAAGGGGTCTCTTAGGTTAGGTATGCCCCTTTGGGGGTAAGGCACTCCCACCTTCTCCTCCAAAGAGGTTTTGCAATAAAGGGGGGTGGGGGGTTGGCACTCTTGCAACATTACGTAATATTACAATATTTCTGCACTCTCCATTTTTGAAACTATACTACTCATACATCCACAGGTCTGTTCAAATAAGTGAGAAACACTTCAAATACACATTTGAACACATTTGAACATTTGAACACATTTGAATTTGAATTTTCTATATAGAGGTTTTCAAATACTAACCGAGCCTTCAATGTTATTCCGATGTCCGCAATTGAAGGCCCGGTTAGGTCAACTGTATGCCTTTGACAATTGGTTAGGTTAAGTCGTTATTTTCGTTAAAACTAACGAAAATAACACAACTTAACCTAACCAATTTTCAAGGGCATACAGTTGACCTAACCTGGCATAAAGTTGACCTAACCGGGCAAATGATCTTGTACGAAATGACCAAGGTGGAATTTCAGCCATTTTTCGTAACGGCTGAAGATTTTAGTCATTTCGCGAAATGACCAAGTTAAACACCCATTTCGCGAAATGACTAAAAGTTTTTACGCGAAATGGCTGGTTACACACTTTGACTGTAATATATATATATATTAAGAGATGCAACGGGTAACGCTTTTACCGGGTAATCGGGTACGGGTATCCGAAGTGTAATACCCGATCGGGTACCCGTACCCCATCTGGTATTATACTAAAATAAATTTAAAACAGACTCATAAAATATTACTTTTTTCTACTGTTAGCGTACAAAAACTTAAACATAGTACTGGTAAATAGTGATTACTGGCAAATAATGGTAATTTTTTTATTGTACTCCATTTGTTTTTAAAATTAAAGAAAAATTAGGAACAAGAAATAAACAAACATTCATTTCAATCTTTCAAACATTCAGAGTTAGGTCACGTCATACTAAAGTTGTATTTAAGGGAAAGCAGCATCTCAGCCTTCTCCGGCAGAAGCCGGGAGCATTTTTTGGTGACGATATCTCCAGCAATACTAAATACGCGTTCGCTCAGCACGGATGTCGGCGGTGGACATAAATACTGCTTTGCAAGCCTAGACAATCTGGGAAAACGTCCTGAATTACTTTTCCAGTAGGTATGAGCTGTTGTACCTCTAATCATAGTTGTTTCCTCTTTCAGGAACTCTTCTACTTCAGCGGACAAGTTGAAAGCACGTGATTCTAAAACACATAATATATATAAATTGTATACTATATATATAATTATTTTTAAATAGCTTAAAAGCTATGAAAACGAATTTCCTAGCCTGTTATTTATAAAACTCGACTCACCTGATGGATTGGGTGCAGTGTGTGGTTGCTTCATTTTTTTGTTCGAACGTTTCATTAGTTGGTTGTAACTCAGCGAGTAAGTCATTGACTGCATTCTTAGCTTTTACCTTTGTGTGTTCATCTCGAAAAAATTTAATCTTGTGCCGGGCATCCAACACGGTTGCAACAATAAGTGTCTCTGTTTCTTCCATTGATGCAAAGCGTAACTGCATAGACTGGAGAAGACTTTTTTGCAGTGCGATCAAGCCATCGTATCGAGCACGCTCTGTGGTGTGCATAAGCACGGTAGCAGTCGGTATAACCTCCAAAATTGAGGCCGACGCGTTACTGAGGTTTTTGGTTTCGTCATCGAATGGTTTGAGCAATTTACACAAACTTTCTGCTAAAGTCCATTGAGCCTGCGTCAGTGCTTTAATGTTGTTGTCGGTGGCGTAGAGTGCGAGTGCTTTGCGTTGCTCTATAAGACGGCAAAGCATGTAATTGTATGCCATGTGCCAGACAACCTACATTTGGAAAGGTCCCACGTAGAGCTTTTACAATATTGGAGCCGTTGTCGCGAAGTACAGACTGTACTTTAATCGGTGTCATTTGCCATTCCTCTACGCAATCCAAAAATTCGTTGCGGAGATTATCGCCGGTGTGCGAACCTTCAATTTGACGAAGGGAGAGCAACATGTTGCGGGGCTACCATTCGGCGTCTATCCAGTGGCATGTGATGGCCATATACGAATGACTGCTGCTATCATCAGTCCATATATCGATGGTAAAAGCAATGTTGGACTCCACTTCGGCAAGAATCTCTTGGATAGTCTTTTTGAGCTTGTGAAACATCTCTGGGATGACTTTATCACTAAAGTGTTGGCGGCTCGGAATAGTGTAACGCGGCTCAAGCATTCGGATGAGATTTTGAAAACCTTCTTTTCCGACTATTAAAACTGGTAACTCATCAATAACAATCATCTGAGCTATCGCTAGAGTGATCTCCGTTGCACTTTGATGGTCAGATGCAAAAGGCTTCGAGCGTGAAAGGCATGCTTCGAGAGTTTGCATAGTCGAATTTCTTGCTTTTATCGGCTAGGGAGCGTCGAGGTGGTTTTCCAGACATTTAACCTTTTTATCTTTAATAATTTTAAATTCATCCAGTGAACAGTTTGCGATATGTTTGAGCATTGAAGACGTTCCAAAATATGTTGGTTTGGTACAGCGACTTATTAACTGTGTGCAGTTCAACCACTTGGCTTTACTATTATCTAATTTATCAATGACAAAATAGTCCCAAACCATACTACGATTTGCCATTTTGAATGTTTTGTTAAAAAATATTATACAAAAAATATATCAAGAAAACCTGCAGAACAATAAAATTAAAATTAAATTAGAATTTGGTTTTTACTACCCGTACCCGATTTTTTAGCAATTACCCGATCGGGTCGGGTATCATCGAGTAGGTAGTACATTCCCCGATCGGGTCGGGTACCCGTGACATCCCTAATATATATATATATATATATATATATATATATATATGATACACACATAAGTAATGGTAAATGACAAATACCATAGTTTTTTTTTCATGATGCTAGCCCGACGTGGGCAACGGGTCACTCGCAAAGAGGTCCCATAAATATAGCTTCCCTCACCAGCTACCTGCAAAGCAGACAGGATCCAGCTTTGGGACATGGATCTAGGGTTTAAAGCAGCCTAGCCCTACTACATTTAGAACCTCAATATAAGCAAAAGACTCGCTGCCTTCACGTCAGATTGAATACATCAAAGAAAAAGGGGTAACTATTATATTTTTAGCCAAAAAACAAAACTTAAACCTCAACTGGCAGAATTGAGCGTCCACTTTTCAAGGCACATAACATGTCCGTTTCAAGATGGGAATGAACTCAGAATGGTCCCCTGAGTTTTTTATGATACACACAGACCGTGCATGGAACAAGGAACTCTTCTGGGATAATTAAATCCACTATAGTCCGAATAAGTAATGGTAAATGACAAATACCATAGTTTTTCTTTTTCATGATGCTAGCCCGACGTGGGCAACGGGTCACTCGCAAAGAGGTCCCATAAATATAGCTTCCCTCACCAGCTACCTGCAAAGCAGACAGGATCCAGCTTTGGGACATGGATCTAGGGTTTAAAGCAGCCTAGCCCTACTACATTTAGAACCTCAATATAAGCAAAAGACTCGCTGCCTTCACGTCAGATTGAATACATCAAAGAAAAAGGGGTAACTATTATATTTTTAGCCAAAAAACAAAACTTAAACCTCAACTGGCAGAATTGAGCGTCCACTTTTCAAGGCACATAACATGTCCGTTTCAAGATGGGAATGAACTCAGAATGGTCCCCTGAGTTTTTTATGATACACACATACCGTGCATGGAACAAGGAACTCTTCTGGGATAATTAAATCCACTATAGTCCGAATAAGTAATGGTAAATGACAAATACCATAGTTTTTCTTTTTCATGATGCTAGCCCGACGTGGGCAACGGGTCACTCGCAAAGAGGTCCCATAAATATAGCTTCCCTCACCAGCTACCTGCAAAGCAGACAAGATCCAGCTTTGGGACATGGATCTAGGGTTTAAAGCAGCCTAGCCCTACTACATTTAGAACCTCAATATAAGCAAAAGACTCGCTGCCTTCACGTCAGATTGAATACATCAAAGAAAAAGGGGTAACTATTATATTTTTAGCCAAAAAACAAAACTTAAACCTCAACTGACAGAATTGAGCGTCCACTTTTCAAGGCATATAACATGTCCGTTTCAAGATTGGAATGAACTCAGAATGGTCCCCTGAGTTTTTTATGATACACACAGACCGTGCATGGAACAAGGAACTCTTCTGGGATAATTATGGTATTTGTCATTTACCATTACTTATTCGGACTATAGTGGATTTAATTTTCCCAGAAGAGTTCCTTGTTCCATGCACGATCTGTGTTATCATATATATATATATATATATATATATATATATATATATATACACATATATATATACTGTGTGTATATCAGAGGCGTACCGAAGGGGAGGGCGACAGGGGCGATCGCCCCCCTTTCAGCTAATAAATTATTAGCTAAATAACAACAGGATGAGAATGAAAGTGAAAAAATTTCGGTGCCTTCGGCGCTAGCTCTTGCCTCCCCTACTATTATAAAAATCTAAAATGGTTTAGGATCCCAAAAACTCTTAATCCGGCCTTGAGAATAATTTTATTTTATAAAGGTAACAGTCCAAATGCTTAATCTCGAAATTAGCACTTTTTTATTCTTATGTTAATACAAATCTGAGCATCCTAATTGTTGTTTGCATTGAATATTATGTTACTAATCAGATTTTTATCATAATTTTTATATTTTTTAAAATATAATTTTTATATTTTTATTCATAATGTGTCTTAGCAGTAGCTAGTTAATCATCTCTAACTGAACGATAAGCTCATCATGAACGTACATAAAAATTATTTATCTCTATTTCAATTATACTTCTACGATTTAGTTCCAAGTTCGCCCCCACCTTGGAAAATTTCTGGGTACGCCCCTGGTATATATATATATATATATATATATATATGTATATATATATATATATATAGCCAATGACGATTTTACGAACGTTCGCTTTACGAAAATCCGCAATTACGAATGCTAGCTTCCCATTCTCAAGAGCTTAGCAGCGAAGAACTTGTGGAGCTGGAAGAACAAGTGACAGCAGAGACCACCCAATAGCCAGAGAATCCTGCAAGTGGCTCTCTCTCGACGAGGAGTTTAACTGAGGCTCTTAAACTCTTTGAGCAAGGAGTGGCGATCCTGGAAAGAGAAGATCCCAACTTTCAAAGCAGCAACAAAGTTGCCATTGAAGTCCACAATAAAACTGTATGCTATAAGGAGATTTTGAGAGAGAGGAGAAACAAGCCCAGACAAACTTATTTTGACTCCTTCTTCAGGAAGCCCACAAGTGAACCTCCCACTCCAGCAAATAGCAATCACCCTGTAAGTCCATCTAAGTCTTCTTCAAATTAATGTCTGAGAGTAGTTTTCATGTCTTTTATTTAATATGAAATCGATTTAATATTAATTATTTTTAATATTTGTATGCTTATTTCACCTTTAAAATGTAAAAACTTATCTATTTTAGTCGGTGGCGGATTATCACTGAGGCTTTTGAGGCTGAAGTCTCAGGCTCCCATGCTTGAGGGGGCCCCCCACTCAACTGAGTTTCCATGATATAATTCGAGATTTCGCAAACTTCTTTGATTAAATATGACAGAGTACACAAACTGACAAATTTCCTGTTTTGTTTTATGTTTTATAGGCCCTAAAGTAAATTTTGTTTAATACTGTTTGGTTTTCACAAACGGCAAAATATACTGTGTTAAGTTTCTTTTAAGTTTGTTTCTCAATTAGCCTAAGCACCGTACATATAATTCGTGTAACTGTACTATGTACTGTACATGTACATGTATTTTTAATAAAAAGCTATAGAAAAGGGCCCATATTCTTCATTGATCCGGGGCCCCGAGGTATCTTAATCCGTCTCTGATTATAGTGAATTTTTAGGTCTTGGGAGCCGAGTCAGGAATAAAAACAAACTAAAACAATTTTGCCAGTAGTATTAGGTTATTAGTGGTATGTAATTTTTTAACCCGTATTACATTAATTCCTATGGAAAAATTGTGTTAACTTTACGAATTTTCGTCTTACAGACTGTTTCCAAGGAACTAATTAATTTGTAATTGCGGAAAATTCCTGTGGGTGTATATATATATATATATATATATATACATTCAACTGCAAAGAACACGCAGTATAAATAACGTAAAGAACGACGCTTGTATAGGAGATATTCCGCGCAAGACGAGAGAGAGAGAACGGAACAAATGAAAAAATGAGGTAACCACCTGGGAATCGAACCCGGGATCTTCCGATTGCCGGTCAGACGCGATACCATTACACCATGGAAGAGTGAGGTCCATGGTGTAATGGTATCGCGTCTGACCGGCAATCGGAAGATCCCGGGTTCGATTCCCAGGTGGTTACCTCATTTTTGCATTTGTTCCGTTCTCTCTCTCTCGTCTTGCGCGGAATATCTCCTATACAAGCGTCGTTCTTTACGTTATTTATACTGCGTGTTCTTTGCAGTTGAATGTATATAATGTTACGGCATGCGGGAGGTGCCCCCTTGGGGCATTGGTTTCTGCGAGTATGTAGAAGAATTACGGCATTTGGAAGAGTGAGGTCCATGGTGTAATGGTATCGCGTCTGACCGGCAATCGGAAGATCCCGGGTTCGATTCCCAGGTGGTTACCTCATTTTTTCATTTGTTCCGTTCTCTCTCTTTCGTCTTGCGCGGAATATCTCCTATACAAGCGTCGTTCTTTACGTTATTTATACTGCGTGTTCTTTGCAGTTGAATGTATATAATGTTACGGCATGCGGGAGGTGCCCCTTGGGGCATTGGTTTCTGCGAGTATGTAGAAGAATTACGGCATTTGGAAGAGTGAGGTCCATGGTGTAATGGTATCGCGTCTGACCGGCAATCGGAAGATCCCGGGTTCGATTCCCAGGTGGTTACCTCATTTTTTCATTTGTTCCGTTCTCTCTCTCTCGTCTTGCGCGGAATATCTCCTATACAAGCGTCGTTCTTTACGATATATATATATATATATATATATATATATATATATATGCAGTAAAATCACAGAATAACACGTGATCTTATTAATAAGCAAACAACCACAGGGGAAAGGAAAAAGAAACACGAAATCCGAGCGCTTTCGTGATATATTCACATCTTCAGGGACAAGAAAGAAACCTATTTCTTTCTTCTCCCTGAAGATGTGAATATATCACGAAAGTGCTCGGATTTCGTGTTTCTTTTTCCTTTTCCCTGTGGTTGTTTGCTTATATATATATATATATATATGTATACATATGTGTGTATGTATATATATATATATATATATATATATATATATATATATATATTAGTGATGTAGGTCACATCCGCATCCGCATCCGCGGAACATCCGCACATTTTCTCACATCCGCATCCGCACCCGCATCCGCACTTTGGACTGCGGATGTCGTGCGGATGTGGACCGTTGAGATAAAATGTCATTAATAAGCGGAAATTATCAAATTCTACTATATTAATAGAACTAGTTCATTGTGCGCAAAAGTGATGCAAGCGACAAGACGAGAGGCTGTTCTTGTATGAAGTTACTCTCTTGCAACCTACTTAGATCCACGTTACAAAGCTAAGTTATTTTCACCTAGTACATTAGAACGAGTTAAATCATCACTTGGCAAAGCAGTTGAAGAGCTTCAATCTCTTGAATCTGTCGCTTCGCCACCCACCAAAAGAATAAAAGTTTCAGTGACAGAACCAACACCTTCAACGAGCAAATCTATCACAGAATCTCTCTCTCAGTTTCTTGAGTCAAGCAGCGATGACGAGACCTACGCGATGTCAAAAGATGTAGTAAAAATGATCGAGAGCTATCACCAAGAAAAACGCGTGGCTGCATGTGACAATCCTATTAGTTGGTGGAAAAATATGCAGAATATCTATCCATACTTGAGTAAACTTGCAAGGAAACATTTAGCCTGTCCTCCAACAAACGTACCAAGCGAGAGATTATTTATTAATATATGATGAAAAGAGAAACAGACTGGCAGCAGAAAAGGCAGAAAAATTAATGTTCCTTAAGCATAACCTTCCTATAATTAAGTTTGAACATTAAACGATGAACATCTTAGTTTACTTTATATTAATTACTCATTTATAAATATGCCTAATAAAACTTTAAACTTAATATAAATAGTTATCAAGCTAATTAAAGATCTCTTTCTATAAGGGTGGAGGTTGGGGAAAGAGGTCGGTGGGGTGCATTTGAGTTGGGTTCACGTCCCGCATCCTGGTAACACAATTATGGTTTCTAATTGTGGCTGAAACTCAACAAAATATAACGAATTTATTTGCAGACGAATTCACTAATTGATTTCTATATTAGTTAGATGCTTGATATTATTTTATATGTTCAGAGAAAAGTACAGCAATTATTGTACAATTAATCAATTATACTACATTATAGCTACAGCTCTCTCTATATAATAACTTATTATATACGTTAAACACAACAAATCTCGAATATATCCTAAAAAATAACGAAAATGTAGACATCCGCATCCGCATCCGCATCCGCGGATGTTGAAATCAAACATCCTCATCCGCATCCGCGGATGTGAAAAAAATGACATCCGCTACATCACTAATATATATATATATATATATATATATATATATATATATATATATATATAAAAATTAAGTGATCGTAAGGCCCTGAATATTTCTAAAAAGAATTGGATGTGTCATACAAAGCAATGAGAATGTACAGTAACTACTTCCAATTATAACGTGGCTTGTGGGACAGAGTCGCGTTCCGGTGTTAAGGGTTACACCAGAATCGCTCGGTACCAGTCAGTGGCATGTAATTTTTCTTATTATTATCAGTAAAAGCGCTGTGCATCATTCAACGGCATGTATTTTCTCTGCATAGTACCTGAGCAGTTATGTGCAGCTGGTTACGAGGAATTGGAAAAGAACGGGAACAACTTCCTCCTCCACTAAATCCTACAAATGAGACGAAATTTTGCAGCTTGGTTTGTCGGCGCATTCGTCAAGGAAGGGCTCGTCATCTACAGATATATATTTTTTATTATTTATTTTCCAGTTTTGGCTGATTTAGGTTAGGTTACGTTACTATACTATATATTCATAGTAGCACTGGGGTTGTGGTACCCCATATTTTTATTTTATATTTATTTATTTTTCAGTTTAGGCTAGGATACTGAAGCCTATGTTCATAGTAGCAGTGGGACAGGTGGAACCCCCAATCCCCTTTGCACTCCCCCACTTGTCACTGGCACTCTTTTATCTCCCATTATTCCCCGAACTCCTTCGTCTTAAATGCTACCATAGGCCTACTACTTAGGTAAAATAAGTGTGATTTAAAGATACGCTTATAAAACAATTCTGCTCTTTGGCAAAGTATATTCCTGTTATCTTGCAATTTTTATTCGCACGAGGTGAGTATAGTGAGGTACTTTGTAATTTTCAATATTCAAATATTTCAAAAATTATTTATCGTATCTACAGAGGTAAGGTTTGATGAAGATATTTAGTCAGCTTAGTTCATGTGACAAAAAAAAAGTTATTTTTTGTCATCCACTGCTATGTTAAGTTACGCTTGGTTAGGTTAGTTGAAGCTTGGTTAAGTTAGACTGGATTAGGGAGTATCTCACTATCTAATGACTTAACAGAAAACACCTATTTAACCCTCAACTACAATTGAAATATTTATCACCCCTTCACTATTTGAAAACACTAAGGTTAGGTTAGATTAAATTTGGTTTGGTTAAATGGATTTTAGATATCTAGATTTTAAAAGGTCGATACCTCGCTTATGCGGAGATGCGTAAATCCGTGTGTGTGTGTGTGTGTGTGTGTGTGTGATGAAAAAGAAGACATTTATGAAGAAAACTGTTCTCTCTCTCTCTCTCTCTCTCTCTCTCTCTCTCTCTCTCTCTCTTTTCCTCGAAAAGAAACATGAGATTTATTTTCTGCTTTACAGTTTAATTAAAAGTTCAATAGAAAGGGGACACTAAGAAAAAAATTTAACTTGGCAATAAGCATGAGAATAACAAGTTTTTCCTGGTTTTCACCAAAAGAGAAATAATTTATGTATACGTTTTTCCTTGCAGAACGTTGTATGAGAGAGAGAGAGAGAGAGAGAGAGAGAGAGAGAGTTAAATTCACAACCACAGTCAAAATTGGTAAATGAAACTAAATCGCAAAGATATAATTTCTCTAAAATAATATAATTTTTATTACTAGGAGACAAAACTTTCGATATTCTACCGACCTCTTCATTCAAACAAGAAAAGGAGATTCTCTTATTATGTTTATGAAGAGAAAATATTCCATGAGTAGGGATTTCTGTAGTGTGTATATATATATATATATATATATATATATATATATATATATATATATATTAGTGATGGGACGATGCATCGCAATCGCAATCGCGATACAATCGCAATCGCAATTGCAATCGCATTTAATGAGTGCGATTGTGAACAAACGATTTAAATCTCTACAAAAGTTGCTATGAAAGCTGCTCTTTCATGTGTACTTAAAGGAAAGTTTAGCTAACAACAATACGGAATAATAAATAAATAATAAATAAGTCAAAAACAGAAATGAAAACGGGTTGCGAATTAGTTGAAAACAGAATAAAAAATTGGTTTAATAATAACAATAAGTACACCTCTTTATTTGCTCTATGTAAAATTGGAATGTTAAAAAATCAAGCTAAGCCATTGGAAAGCCATTGGTTGAAAATGGATTTTCCTCACAGACTGAAGCAGGAGCTACATCAATACTTAACTCCCTGAATGAGGTAGGTAACGCGTTTAGGTATATTTAAAGCATAAAATGAGCGTTATGTGAGGCTAAAGCTAAAACATCGCAATCGCAATCGCGCGCTTTTCAAATTCTGACAATCGCAATCGCAATCGCAACAGCGATTGTATGAAATATGACAATCGTCCCATCACTTATATATATATATACAGGGCGTCCCAAAATAATGTATACACACTTTAAATACTTATAAAGGCAGTGTTTATTAAAATACATTTCATTTTCAAAATGTAATAGAATCTACAGACATTATTTAATTGTTTTGTCAACGCCTGTTTTCAAACTGACGTCCGTTCTGGTCCAGGCACTGCTGATAACGCGAAGCAATGGAATCGCAAACATCACGAAACATTTCGTTTGGTATTTGTGTGCATTCTCGTTCAATGGCTGCTCTCAATTCAGCGACTGTTGCAGGTTTTATAGCGTAGACTTTGTCTTTTAAGTATCCCCATAAAAAAAAGTTTAGTGGTGTGAGGTCTGGTGAACGCGGAGGGTATTCTATGAAACCCCTTCGTCCAATCCACATCCACATCGTGCCAAGTACCACTCGCAATACTCCACTCTTCGGTCCGGATCATCTTCATTAATAGCATGGACTAATCTTGGAATGTAACTTTTCCATTGACAGCGCTTCAAAATGCGTTGGACAGACGATTCTGAAATTCCTACCTCACGACTCGCTTGCCGCACAGATTTTCTTGGACTTTGGTGATACGTTTCCAGTACTCTTTCTTGCTTTGTGGGGCTTGTCGATGTCCGTGGTCTTCCGGAACGCTTCTTGTGGACATTCTGAACAGTTCCATCGGCTTCAAACTTATCTCTAATTCGAGTGATGGTAAGTCGCGTTGGTGGATCTGTTTGAAACTCCCTCCTAAACTGTCTTTGCACTTCAACTGCGTTTTCACACTTCCAGTAGCATTTTAGAATGAATTTCCTTTGTTCAAAGCTTAGTCTGACTGCCATTATTAATTCTAATGGGTTTAACTTGGAAAGAAAGAAACATCAATTGAGCTATCAGCTGTTAAAGTGTGTATACATTTTTTTGGGACGCCCTGTATATATATATATATATATATACTAGAAAATGTAACGAACATATATATTTCGTATATAAGAACTGTAGTGTAAGTTAAAATCGCAAAGACGTATTTAACGCCACCCGTGATTATCGTTTCGGTTTAACGTACCAATAACGATAACAAAATAAAACTACAATAAATACAGTTAACTCATAAACAAATTTTGCATTGTTCTAACATCTGTATTACGAAATCGATTCGGAAACTATTAAGTAAATTAATTTTAATTTCATTTATCTAATGTAAGGGGAGTCTAATATATTTAAATCCATTCGTATACTGTAGTAGCGTGTTAACAATCATCATAAACAGCAAATATTATCATAGTTAATTAGTATATATATATATATATATATATATATATATATATCAGCCCTTTTAAAAACACTAGAATGATTGCGAATACATGCGTTTTATATTTCATAATTTCAAATATCGATATCTTTCCTCATAGTTCATCCAGTTAACCTATAACAGCTGTTCTAAGCTATGCATGAAAATACATTGTCAATAACTCAGTCTAGTCATGCATACTCGGATAGATTCAAATACTGAAGCATCAATTCCATCTCTATACATCCACTAAAACATTATTATCATTATTACTATTTATGTACAAGATTATTAAATTAATCATTTGATTTCTACAAAACAGCTAGCATCTCAATCTTTTAATGTAGCATGACGTGTACATTATACTGTTTAATCATGCCATTTCATTTCCTATAGTCCTACTAATTTTATTAACATTGTCATACCATTAGCAACATAAAACACACACACACACACACACACACACACACACACACACACACACAAATATATATATATATATATATATATATATATATATATATAAACAGATAAGGTGGTTTGGCCCGAAAATCAACTTTCTTAATATTTCCAATTAATAGTAAACGATTAGTAGTTTTACAAGACATAACCCTATAGTCCAGGCAATCTAGAGCAAAAATAGCTTCAACCTGGGCAAAATTGCTTCAGAAGCTTTCTAAACTGTTTCCAGCTCAGGAACCATTGCAGAATAACATATCCAAAATCAGACAACATTGGACCCCGGGAACACCCCCAAAAATGAAATTCAAAATGGCGGAATGGCAGTTTCCTACGAAATACAATAAATTTTAATTTCGCTTTGTAGAGAGAGTTATGACGTTTTTCTTCATCAGTAAAATGTTTTAAAACACATTTTCGTTTCTAAATTAACCTATATGACACTAAAAATTGTATTAGGCGGCTAGTATTAAACTATGACGTCACGTAATGTAAATAAAATATACTGTATGGAGTGTATGTGAGAATGGACATTGCTACATCTTTATAAACTTATATTATATACAACTCTTTAATTCCTACTACCCACTATCAAATCTGCGTATTTGTGCTTGTCATTTTCTTTGAAACTGTTATGTACTCCTTTTAAATACTGCAACACAGTTTATTAATTTGTGTTTTCTGTTTCAGACTGACTCGGTGTACGGCTGACTCGGTGTGCGTCCGCCTTCAAGAATGCAGACCCCTGAAGAATTGTGCGTGATTTGTAAGGAGAAATTGGACAGCGGACAGGAAGTGGTTCACATCTCGCAAAAAGGAGCAGATGGTATAAATGCATCCAGCTGCAGCCGTGGAAGCGATGTTGTTGCAACAGCTGGAATAAGTGTTCACGTTGTATGTAGGAAAAGGTTTACGGATAAAAAGACCATTGAAATAAAGAAGCGACAGACCGCAGCCGACGCAATACCAAGGAAAAGTGCTCGTTTTCACGAATACGCATTTTCCAGTGCTACTCACTGTTTGTTTTGTGATACCTTTGTGGACTTTTTTTCCAAACACAAACCAAAATCAGAGCATGTCAAAATAAGAACTACAGAGTTCTCCGAAACCATAAAAAGGTGCTGTGAAAGCCGCTGCGATGAATGGTCGTTTAATGTAAAAGGCCGTCTGGAGTATTATCTTCGTGATCTTCCTGCTGCAGATTGTGTCTACCATCACACCTGCAGCGTAAATTTTCGAAGTGGAAAAAACATTCCTCGCGCATACTCCTCCGACGATCATGATTCGAAGAAAGGGAGACCAACTAATGAAGAGCAACACCAAGCATTCCTTCAGACCTGTGCTTACCTGGAAGAGAATGATGATGAACAACTGTTGATTGGAGACCTAATTTCCAAAATGGAGGAATATCTTCAAGGAAGTCAGAGCTCTGTCTACGAACGCAGGCACATGAAGAGAAAGCTTTTAGAACGTTACGGAGACAAGATCATATTATCAGGTGAAAGTGGGAAGGCAGATGTAGTAACACTACGAGAGACAGCTAATAAAATTCTTATAGATTATCACAAAAAGTCGAAAGAATGTGATATAGATATAGAGCTACAGAAGATTTACCTAGTAGAAGTTGCTGCAAAAATAATCAGAAGTGATATCAAGTCTGTCGACTCGCCTAGAAAAGATGTGTATCCATCTCCAAATGACATCACTGCAGAAAGTGCTCTTGATTACATTCCCAACAGTCTGAAATTGCTATTATCAAAAGCATTTGCGGGACAGGACGCTTCAAGAAAAATAGGTGCAATTGGGCAGAGCATTATGCAAGCAACCCGTCCTAGAGGATTACTATGTCCACTACAGATCGGTTTGTCGGTTCAGCTACACCACAACTTTAGGTCAAGGTACCTTATTGACGTTCTCCATCAGCTGGGTTACTGTTCGTCGTATGCAGAAGTAACAAGATTCGAAAGAAACGCGGCGCTGGCAAGTGGGTCTGGCTCTTTTACTGTTGATGAAAACACTGCAGTCCTTCTAGCAGCAGATAACGTCGATCATGATGTCTGCACTTTGGATGGGAAGAATACCTTTCATGGAATGGGTATGATTGCCGCAATAACTCCGAAGATCAAGATCCACCCTTCTATTCACAGGCGTAATGTTGGTGACAATGACATTAACAAGATTGCAACCGTTGACATTAGGGAATATAGACACGCGAGAAGCATGTTGAGGGACATCTCATTCCGCGAACTTCCAGTCCCCACTGCGACCATAAGTCGACTTAGTCTTCTCTGGCAGATATCTTCAGCAGAAAGATCAGGTCCAAGTTGGTCCGGAACAATGCAGGTAATTCACGGTGGATCAAGTGTCTCACATCCAGGTGTGGCGTCGATCACGTTCCTTCCCATCATAGATATGTCGCCAACTGACATGACCTGCATATTTTCGACATTACTATATTTGAGCAAGATAGCACGCGATCAAAAAGTCCCATGCATTATTATCTTTGATCAGCCTTTGTTCTGGAAAGCTTCCCAAATCATCAATGAACAGAGAGACCTGCAGGACATTGTTTTAATGCTGGGATCACTTCACACTGATGAATCTTTTGGGAGCAGTCGGTACTCTTATGAATGGTTCAGGATTGTCTGAAGTACTTCAAGAAATATACGGACCAAATGCCGTGCAACACATGATGTCTGGAAAAGCTGTTTCAAGAGCGATACGTGGTCATATGATAGTAGATGCAGCTCTTAGTACCTTACTAGTCGCAGACGTTTTCCCTCGTAATGAAGATGGAACTCCTCATGACCTCCATAAGGAAGCTTGTGACCTGCTCGACGATGTTATGACCGCCAAACAATCAGTTGAGGATGTGGAATCTTCGAATGCATTGTCTCAGATTGCTACCACTTTGGATGCGAAGAAAACTGACCTACAATCTACTTCGCAAACAAGTCAACTCTGGTTGGAATATCAGCGAATGATCAACATTGCACGTTCCTTGATAACAGCAGACAGAACCGGCTCGTGGGATTTGCACTTGCAAGCTATGCTGGAGACCATCCCCATAATTGCAGCAGCCGGACATCACAATTACCTGAAATCGATATACCTGTACCTGCAGAAAATGTTAAGTTTGCCTTCTGAAAATCCAGCCGTTAACAAAATGTTCCAGGAAGGTAAGTTTGTGGTAAGAAGAAGCGACAGATTATGGGCCGGACTCGGCACAGACCTGGTGATAGAACAAGTACTAATGCGTTCCCTGAAAAGCAGAGGCGGACTGACACGCGGAAGTGGATTTACAGACATCCAAAGGACAACGTGGCTCTTTTCTATGCCTCTGTTTTCCACTTATAACTTAGCAATGCAGGAATACACCAGAGTTTTGTTGGAAAGTAGTGAACAGCACAAGGAAATGAGGGGAAGTAGACAAATCAGGGACAGTAATGACATGAAGAAAGTACTTGAACGTCTGGAATCCTTATCCCCATTCCATTCTACCTCGGGTCTCTGCAACATTGTAACAGGGCTAACTGCTGATCCTGGAGTTAACGTTCATCAATTGCATTCAATCGGTACGAACATTGTCGTAAAAATGATTGGGAAACAAGCCTTTACATATTCTGCCAAAAGATCTGACAAAGTGAAAACACTAGGATCTGCTTCTGCCGTTGTGATCACTGATGCTTCAGATATAGAAGTAGATCCTGCACTACTGTTTCAGAGAATGATGACTGTTGCCACTGGCGGAGACATGAATCTTGAAGATGTCATGTGTTACGAACTGTGTGCATATCCTCCTGCATTGTTCGAATCACGAAGTATCTTGAGGAAACCCGATAAGTCTCAGCTAGCTCATGCAATAATCAAATACACTGACACTTTACGCATGGAAGAAGTTCAAGAAATTCAGTGCACAGACCAGTACGTATTGGATGGTGGATCTCTACTACATCGTGTTTCCTGGCGTCAAGATGAAACATATGACAGCATCGCCAACTCATATGCCGATTTCACTCTGAAAACATATGGAAAAGCAATCATTGTTTTTGATAGCTACAGCAGCTCTCCTACGATCAAGGACATGACCCACAGAAGACGCAGCACCAAGACAAGCAGAAATGTGAATCTCAGTCCAAGCATGAAGTTTGTTGGCCAGAAGGAACACTTCTTGGCTAATGAAAACAACAAGCAAGCATTTATTTCCCTCGTAGGTGAGATGTTGAAGAAGCACGGGTGTACTGTTCACAACGCAGATGGGGATGCTGATGTGGACATCGTTCGTGCAGCAGTTTCCTCATCAGAAAATGTAACTACAACAGTAATAGGGGAAGACACCGACTTGCTGATTCTCCTTCTGTACCATGCCAAGGACAGTGGTTTCAAGTTGTACTATCGCAGCGATATAAGACGGGGACCATCTCCTAATCCTGTGTATGATATTCCCAGCATTCAATCATTGTTAGGCAATGACATCTGCAAGTATCTCCTGTTTGTGCATGCTTTCACGGGCTGTGATAGCACATCCAGAATTTTTTCGATCGGTAAAGCCAAAGCATTCGACACACTGATGAAGGTGGCTGAACTCCGTTCAGTTGCAAATACATTCTGTTCTGATTGTTGCCAACACTCTGACATTGAAGCCGCTGGAAGAAAGGCAATGCTTCTGTTGTATGGCTGCAAAACACTTGAATCCACTAACGCACTACGTCATCGAATGTTAGTTGAAAAGGTAGCTACAGCTAAATCTTTTGTTACACCCGAACGTTTGCCACCTACCGATGCGTCCAGAAAGTACCACAGCTTTCGCACATACTTTCAAATACTAATCTGGAAGTCTACAGAAGAGAAGATCGATGCAGAACAGTGGGGTTGGTATGTAAAGAATAATTCCTACTACTCTACAGCCTGCGACAAGCCACCAGCTCCAAATTATCTACTCAACATGATCCGCTGCTCCTGCAAGACGAAATGTGCTACTTCAAGATGTGGATGCAAGCGTAATGGAATGCCCTGTTCAGCCGCTTGTGGCGAGTGCCAAATCAGTGGTTGCGATAACAACCCAAGTACCGGTAATCTATCCGATGATAGTGATGAAGAGGATTAATTTCTGTATGTTTGTGACCAGGTATCACTTCTTCTGTAATGAACATAACTTGAAACTGGGAAAAAAATAATTGTTGTATTATTGATTATAAAAATCTGTAAAAAGCTATATAACATTATATTTGCGTACTAACTGGTTGTGTTGTATATTGTTGAATTATTTAAAACATTACAACTGAAAGAAAAAGCATCAAATGTATCTCTATAAATAAAAGCGTAAATTATATATATTTTTTTTTTCGTAGGAAACATCCAGTCCGCCATTTTGAATTTCATTTTTGGGGGTGTTCCCGGGGTCCAATTTTGTGGAATTTTCGATATGTTATTCGGCAATGGTTCCTGAGCTGGAAACAGTTTAGAAAGCTTCTGAAGCAATTTTGCCCAGGTCTAACTACAAATTGCCTGGACTACTAGTATTTAACCCCGTAGCAAAGATTGTCGACCAAAAAATAGTCCTAAATCCAGTATTCTAAATCCGTCTCTCTCTGTGATATATATATATATATATATATATATATATATATATATATATATATTCACAGATATATATATATATATATATATACAGTATATATTCAGTATATATGAGTTCTTACTTATGTCTATGCTCGATTTCTACCCATTCTTCAACAGAATGTACACCATTTATCTGCTGCAAGTAAGTTGGGACGTAGGAAGAAACTTTATTATTATTATTATTATTAGTAGTAGTAGTAGTAGTAATAGTAGTAGTAGTAGTAGTACTTGCAGTAGCAGTAGTAACAATAGTTTAGAACTTATCTTCATTTCTACATATCTGTCTAGTTAAGCATTCACCACATCGATGTTGGTATGTAATATACCTGAAACAACCAAATGTACCCAAAGGTTGTATGATGCATGGCCGCTCAAACGTGATTACTCTTTAATAAACACCAACGTAGCTCGTACATGTACAGGTCTGTAAATATTAATGAACAACGATATTGCCATCATTACGACTAAATTACACCAAAACAGTCAGTGTATTAAATGAAATTTTTCACTTAAAACATATTATTAACTATCATCCAATAACCTCATTTCATATATCTACCTGACCTTCGATAAACAGTTAGATAGATAAGCACCCAGACGTTATAGCTATTTATCGTATGATTATGATTAATTAGTTAATCAGTGTTTCGAATTTAATCGTTAATTAATCAAAATATATTCTTAGAAAATGATGGAAATGATTAATTTTCCTCATAATTTCAGCATCATTCTACCTTAAATTTTGTAATGTATCATTTGAATTTGGCACCTCTTTGCATGTATAAATTGTTTAATCCTACCAGGCCTGATTTCTTGAACTATAAAACAAACTAAATGTTAAAGTAAAATGTTTTCTTCGGTCTTATCGTACGCAACAGAAACAATAAAACTCTTTCTTGCTCTTTTCAAAAGCATTTAATTTTTATTCATATTTAATCAGTTAATCATTGATTAATTAGAAAAGCTCATCATTCACCATTTTTTCCTAAAAACTATTAATTTTCCATGCTCTACTATAGACACAAACAAATTGGAATGCTGATTCGTTAAAAATTCAGATTTCAGAAATGAAAAATCTAATCATCATGTGAGGTCTGCGAGTTCAGAATTCTGTGAACCTACATTTTATATATATATATATATATATATATATATATATATATATATATATATATATATATATATATATATATATTATATATATATATATATATATATATAATATATATATATATACCGTATTTGTCGGCTTATAAGACGCACTTTTTTTCCTTATAAATACCTTAAAAAATCGCCCTGCGTCTTAGAAGCCGAAAGGAAGGATGAAACGTCCATCAATAGCACAAGTGTGCCAATGGGTGCTGATTCGCTGAAGTCATGGCATCATGTTAAGACTGAAATTGTGGTCAAGTCCTTTAAAAAATGTGGTATAAGTAATGCAATGGATGGCACTGAAGATCATTTATTGTATGAGAGTGACAGTGATACAAGTGAAGATGATGATGATTATGATGGGGATAATGATGATAATGTCAGTAATGAATCTGAAGTTGATTAATAACAAATAATAAGAGTAATAATCATATTATCTTTCTTTATTGGCTTTTGGGTTTTCTTTTTATTGAATTTTACATATCCATTGTATTAACAATAAAGTGCATCAAAAACTTTTTTTCTTGAATTTACCTTTCCAAAATTAAGGTGCGTCTTTCACGGCGCAGCGTCTTGTAAGCCGTCAAATACGGTATGTATATATATATATATGTGTGTGATATATATATATAATATATATAATATATATATATATATATATATATAAGAAATTAGATGTGAAAGTGTTTAACTTTAATTGGCAGCTCTTTATCTTTCACATAAGTATGACTTGATGTTAAATTTCTGGTTATGGAGGAACGAACACTATAAATTTATCTTTCCACGTCTTTGTCTCTCATCTTGTACTTTTCCTTCCTGCTGGAAGTTCGCGTTCATTCAGCCTGTCTCAAAGAAGGAGACCGCTCTCAATCCTCCATCGAATGGCCAAATGCTTTGGTTTCTTGCCCTTCCAAATTTTTAATCTATCCTTAATAGGAAGATTCTTAAACATCTCTCTTCACACAATCTTCTTCCAGATCGTCAGTATGGATTGCACAAGGGACGCACTACTACTGATCTTCTTGCATTTCTCTCTGACTGTGAGTCATCCTCCTTTCGGGGTTTCGGCGAAACTTTCGCTATCGTGTTAGACATATCAAAAGCTATCGAAAGATTCTACCACAAATCTTTAATTGTACAAAGCCGCATCTTCTTACAAGGTTTCTCCTAAAAATGATGGCAGCTACCCTTAGTGAAAACATACATTACAGATGACGTAACAAGTAGGGATGGAAAATAACCGAAAATTGTAAAACCGGTTTTCACCGTCGCTATATTCTTGAAGCCGGTTTTTACCGGTTTTCACAGATGGGATTCTGTGTGCTTTTTAGGGAGGTAAATGATCAAAATATTAAACAGAAATAAGGTTTTAATTGATTCAATCAAATATGTGTAACACATGTACTCGTTCATAAGTTGGTCGTCATCATTTACTTCACGACCTGAGCTGCATTGTGAATCTTCGAGTTTCGAAGCAATTGATTGGACTTGGTCGTCTGTTTCTGAAATGTGGCAAGCTTGTGGAAAAAACCTCACAAATGTATGATCCGCATACTTCTTAAGTGCTTGTCTTGAAGGAAAGAGGAACGGTGCTGATGACTCATTTTTCAAGATCTCGGGATTGTGGAGAAAACTCAGCAAGGCGACAGCTTCTTTTTGTCTTCTCGATGAGTAGCGATCAATGAGAGACTGACGTAGCTCAAAAGCTAAAGGAATTTTTTTGCTTTAAAATTTATCCAAAATGAACTTCATGGAAGATTCAGCTTTGAGCAAATTTGCAGGTTCGGAACAGAGTCCCTTCAAAACAATTTCTAGTGGACGAAGCGTGTCAAAGAGGTTTGTTAGAGTATTCCATTCTTCATCTGAAATCGACTCTGTTGAGCGTATCACACTGAGGGCCATTGGAATGCAATTTTTGAGTTTCAAAAATCTTTCTATCATGGCCAAAAGACTGTTCCACCTCGTTCTACAGTCAAGGATAAGCTTCATTTCCTTTTCATTAAATTCATCTTTGACAAAATCCTGCAATCTCTCATTTTTCAAAGGAGACTCAAAATATGCGGCAGATTTTTCTCACCTTATTTATTACTTTTAAGTAATCTTCTCAAAGTTTTGGAAGAACAATTACGTCATCTATATCGGACTCAAAAATTGTATCAGCGCATAAAGTTTCACACTCATCTTTGCTTAACTCATGTGCAGAATGTTCATCTTCTTCGATGGCTTCATCTTCAGGGGTAGGGTCACTGTCTCCTTCAACTGAATTTTCAGCAGTTTTAGAATACAAGACATCCGAAACCGCGAGAAGTATAGCATGTGCAATGCATTGCTGGTGATCAGGTACTATTTCTCTTCCAAATTTGACCATTACTGAGGCACCGTCGGTGGTGCAACCCACGATATGCTTATCTAGGTCCAAGCCAATCTTTTCCTAACGATTGCAATAGTTTTGGTGCTATCGAGAGAACCATTTACTTTCATGAGACCAAGAGACCAATGTTGATTTTCATCATGAACATTAATATTAATAATCTTTGGTTTTGCAAAGATGTATACTCATCCATAGTTAATGAATAGCGGATTCCTTGTCTCACCTGATTCTTGAAGTAGTTGACCAATTCATGTTACTTTTTCTCATAAAAACTAAGCACCATTTTTCTGACACCATTATGAGAAGTTGGATGAGGCTTGTCGTATTTTATCTTTCTTAGGCTTTCTTGAATGAATTCACTTTTAGCAATTGATTGGAAACTCAGTCCATCTGCACACGCAAGTTTCGAAATTTCAATGGACTTTTTTTGCACAAACTCTTCCACTGTTCTTTGTTTCTTCAATGGCTGATTAATCTGGTCGATGTTTATGCCATGAATTTTTCATGTGGGACGATAAACTTGGAGTAGAACCTCCACAACACTTTAAAACTGTGTGGCATGTCATACACTCTGCTTTTTCTTTATTCTTACGAGTGAAATGATACCAAGCATTTGATTTCTTTGATATGATGGAGTATTAAATCTTAGAATCTTAACTGATCAATGTGCAATCATCCACATAACATTCAAGACTGAAGCATCAATTATTTGCACTTATAAACAAACAAAAAACGATACGAAACGATGCTAAACGTAATTACTGTTTTTAAACGTTTGGAAACGTTTGTTTCATAGAAAATGGACCAAAGTGATCGGAGACGCACAAAAATGTGAAAACCGGTTCTTATCGTCGGTTTCGGTGATAATTAAAAATTTTCATCACCGGTTAAAAACCTGTTTTTTAAAACCGGGTTCCATATTTAGTGGAGAAGTTAAGAACGAAATCATCAACATAGGAGTGAATAGGACAGGAAGTGCGAATTAAATGATCATTGTGAAATAAAAGGAAATGAGGTGGTGACAGGACAGAACCCTGAGAAAACATTGTTGATAGCTTTAGGAGAAGAATAGTGGGCAGTAGTTTGGGCGCAAAATGGACGATTGCAAGAATGTTGCAATGAGATAACGATCAATTTTGCAAGATGTTGCAAAGGGGTTATACAACAAGGGGTGGGGGTATGCAATGAAGGGGGAGGGGGTTATGCAACATCACTGTTGCAAAGGGGGGTAGGGTAATGCAACAACTCAATGCTGCCAAGGGGGAGAGGGGAGGTAGCTTCGGGGGTAGAAAGGAGGATGACACCCCCCAAAGGGGTAGTCTTAACCTAAGAGAGGAAGAGAAAGGAGACGGAGGAGGTCTTTGGGGGAGAAGGTGGGATGTCCTCACCCCCTAAAGGAAAACCTAACCTAAACCTTAACCGAAGAAGAAAGGAGAGGGTTCTTTATTCCACCGGAGTCCGACGCATTACGAGCGTCCGGGGGCCAAGCAGGTGTTATATAAGGGATCGTGAGTTGCCAGATATCACTTGTTTATATATGGAGGGGGTTACCAGATACCACCATTTATTTTAATTGTCCAGGTTTACCTTATTAGGGTGAATTGCTAGATACCACCATTTAATTTTATTTACATGAGTTGCCAAATAGTGTTTTTAATTGTTCAGGTATATCTTATTAGGTTGAGTCGGTAGTTACCAACACGTATTTATTTATTAAAGGCAAGACCGACTTTCTCCTTAAAGTTATTCAGCAAAAGAACTAATTATTTAAACGTCGTTCAACTTAATATTAATAATAAAAGAAATGCACTAGACAATTGGCTTAGCAAAAGAAATCGTTCCAATAACATATTCTCTAAGAATAATATTCAATTTACCTATAGTTCGCTTTCATTTATACTAACACCTTAGAATGTATACTGTCTATTTACTTTTGACAATCCTTTCTATATATTGTCCGAAGTGAATGAAAAAACAAATTGCATCAGAAAAATAACAATACACACCTTATATATATATATAAGAAAAACAATAATTACTTTAACTAACTTCACCTAAAGCGTTTATTTACTTTCTTTCCTTTCTTTGAAAGCATCTCTGGAAAAAAAAATTATAAATTCGAAGCAGGTGAACCCTCGAGCTGACCACAAAGGCTGACCGCAAAGGTCCATTTGGCCTAATTTCAACCATACAGCTTAAAAAAACCTTTCTACACTCCTATTATTGTTTGCGTCACTGTTATTATCATAATGAAGTTAAAAGAACATAAATATGTACATGGGCGCAAAAGACCTTTTAGAGAGAGAAGAAAAAATATTCATACGAGGAATATACGTAATAAATTCAGACCATAGATTCTCTTTGTAACTGGTACCTAACCGTGGTGCAAATTACAGTAGTAATAATAATAGTTAACTCGGTTTTCCTTCTCACCCATATGGGTACATGTTTCTCTCAAATAGTATGCCGGAGTGCGAATAAAATGTGTTTAGTTCGTGAAAATGCACGAAAATATCTGGTTGTTTGGTAGATAAA